>VXBT01004120.1:352488-403373 GCA_013400235.1 Oriolus oriolus
GAGGGTTCAATCTCTAGCTAATGGGGTACCATTTTAAGGATGAGATGTTCAAAAGCAAAGGTTGTCTATGCCTCCTCCTCATGCTTTCCCCACTATCACACAGGAAGAACCACAGCTCACTTCGTGGGATGTACCTTCCCTCTCTATCTAGGGGATGCTTGTGTCTGGTAACAGTATCTCTGATCTGTACCACCGAGACTTGGAGAAGGCCCTCTTTAATCTCCAAGAACTGTTTCTTGTGGAAAAGCCCCATGGCCAGCAAGAGAGACTTCTCTCCCTAAGTGAACTGAAAAAAGATTATTATAGAGGTGGTAAACTGACTGAAAATCCCAGATTTTGTCTCTTTACGTTGCCAGTGGGAAAGGAAAGAAGGGGTTGGGGGGAGGAGAAGTGTTCTGAAGGTTTATTCTGACTCTTACTATTTTCCCTTTTAGTTCTGTTCATAAACCTCTTTATATTCTTTGAAGTTTTGAGCCTGCTTTTTCCCTTCTTCTAATTCTTGTCTCACAGAACGTAAAAGATGTGAACAAAACCACTACACCGTGATTGGACATGATGATCTATATCGGTCTCTGGTTTGGGCTTTGCAATGAAGATATAAACCAAACATCTCAACAGAAAATTATTCATTTGGGGAAACAAAAATATCTGACGCTAATTGTTTATCTGAAAGTATTTCACGCAGACCTTAAATAAAAGTTTGTCTCTTTGTAATGCTGAACTTCTGTTTTCCCTAAGGTGCGTGAGTAGAACATACTGTACATTACTGAAACAATCTGTGGAACCGTATCTACAGCTTTCAGGTTTTATTCATGCACACACACAATTTTAAGGAAGCCAAAGCATTACAGAGGCAATTACTGCTCGATAAAATTGCCAGACCTAGTTACGGAAAGTTGGAAAATAAAAAGGACCTATATTATTCTAAGAAATACCGTGAGAGTTTATTGAAAGCAGAACACTCTGCATTGAAGGAATAGCGTATGATTGAAAGAAATAACAAATGGAAAAAAGATATGTGGGTACCTGAATGTTAATTCTACTTGAGTGTATCTGGGTGGGTTAGGCTGTCTGTCTGAGGGAAAACTGAATTAGAAAACTTGACTGTTGCAATTTGAACTAGGACAAAAAACTAGTCCGTCAAAAAAACAGGATACATTTTATGCCTATATAACAGTGAACTGTGCACTCATGGAATACTCCCAGTGAATGTTGGAAAACAAAAATTTACCTGCAAAACAACGTAGAGTTTATGATATTAAGAAGTTGTTGGAGGCAGAAATTTAAGCCTAGTAGAAAATATTGAAACACACAAAGTAAATGTTCATTTAGAAATATTCTGAAACTTCAGTAAACTCTGTAACACTCTTAGGATCCAATTATTTAAATTATTAGAGATGCCTCTGCCCAAATTAAGGTGCAAATGAGACCATATGCCAAAGTCAATAGTATGGATTTTATTTAACAGTAAATATGAGGCAGAGAGAGAGCTGGGAAGCAAGAGGGACGGAGAGAAAAAGTGCGACAAAGAAACAGATTAAGTAGAAAGAATATCACTACTCCATAGATTTCAACCACATCCCATGAGTCTTCTCAGGGGTTGCCGACTGTATCCATCAAGTGGTGGGAAGAAAGAATCCACAAAACAGCAGGCTCATGGACTTTAAATTATGCTGAGCCTAGGTGGAAGCACCCCCAGAGCTCCCCTGAATGATATAATACTGGATCACAGGACATTTCGTGAGTCTTTGATAGCTTCTGAGATGTTGCAGCTGTCTCTTATGTCAGGGTTAGTTGAATAGATCATTGCCTATCAGCCAAAATGAATACCTTCAACCCACGTGAGAGTGTCCCGGTGCTTCAGAGGGGAGTTTTCACAGCTGAGTCATTATGTAAGGGAGTACACTGGCATGATAAGAAGTACTAACCTCACAGGATTTTCCTCTTATCAGCCTCTTTCTTTATCTCGGAACCCACTTCATAGGCTCAGGTGTACCTGCCCTCCTGCACCTGGGAAGCCACTCTGCATCGGGGCAGAGCAGCCAGACCATTGTTTGAGCCACAGGCACAAATGTTCCAGTCTCCTACAGCTCCTGCGTGGTTACTGCAAGTGGTTGAACGTTTGAGTCACTAACAGTCCAGTCTCTCACAAACACACAACACTACTCCAGCACAAAATGAATTAACTTAATTTTGCTCAGGATAATTAAACTTTAAAAATTTTTACATACCAGTTTCTTCATCTATTAAAGAAGCAGTAGAAAGTGGGAAACATCCAGTGTGAAACATTTTCTACTTTCATACTGGGGGTAGGTTGCCTCTGGATGTGAGGTGTAAGAGGGCCTGGGCTGCATGATATACTCTGGACAGGTGACAGAGGGCTGCCTGGTGGCACTAAGTGGTTCAGGAGAGAATTCCCAAAAGCCAGTTGTGGATTACTGCACATAGTCCTTATAAAAAAATGTCAGACAAAACAAAATATAGATAAACAAAAACAAATGCACATAGGTTAAGACAATTCCAGCTTTAAATATACAGTCTTGTGATATTACCTGCTGGGAACTTAAAAATTTGGGCTATAATAAGGTATTCTAATAAAAACATTAGGCAGCTGTTCAGAAGCATGTGGTAACGGAAATAGGAGACCAGGTATTAGTAGGAGAAGGATATAGAAAATGAACTGAAGTCTGTCGTTGTGCATTCACACCTTGTGCTGTTCAAGAAAATGGGAAAAAAATTGGAGAAAAGCAAGGGTGATTCAAAGTAGAGAAAGAACTCCATGCAGAGCAACTGAAATGTAGCGCTTTTCAGTAGTGGAACAACCAAAGGGAGGGATGTGAATAGCATCAGTATGGTGAATAGGTAAAGTTGGTTTACTGTCTCTTACAGCAAAATCATCAATCAACAGGCTCAAGAAAACCCTCAAAATAGGATTTTTTTAAATTCATATACATAAGTTCTGGAATTCCTCATTGCAACACATCTGCAGATACTAAATGTCAGATTTTTCTTTCATTAACTAGCCTGGGAAGTACTACTATGTGCAAAGAGTCTGCCTTGGTGATCTTCTGAAACATGATTAGAGATTCAGGGAGAGCATTTTGAGAAGCTTTGGCTCCTCAGTGCCTCAAATCACCCCTCTGATTCTATTCACTTGGTTTCCATAAAGATTCACATTCAGTATTTACCACTGTTGTTGGCAATGTATTGAACTAATTGGCTAGTTTTGGTCTGCTTTGATTTATCTGCTTTATGTTAATTTGAAATGATGCATTCCATTTTCATTGAAGTCAGAAATTTCAAAGGCGTCCTGTTAAACTTGGTTTTGTACACAATATTTGACAAATAGAATTCAACAGAAACATGTACATTTATGTTTATATGAGCTGTAATATCATTAGCCGTCTAATTACATCTGTTACAGGAGTTTCAGAGTTTTTAGTATAAACTTGTGGAATACAAAAATAAAATTTTTGGCCCCATTTAACTATGTATTTAAGAAGTCTCTGACAAGATAAAGCTTTTTTAAAGCCAGGTAAGTTAGAAAATATCATTAAGGGTGCTGTTTTACTTTAACTGGTCCATTTCCCTGATGACACATCATCAGAGTTTCTGTAAAATGAGGAATGCAGAATGAGACAAAGCTTCAGAAAAAGAAACAGTATCAGCTACAAGCACTGAGTTTTCTTACTGTGAAAGGCAAAGTGTCCTAAAACAGTCATAACAATCTTGATTTTTGAACTTGTTCCTAGGCCTTATATCGACACTATAAAGATGCAGTAGAGTTTATAGGTTTGTTCTCTCTGCCCAGAAAATACATATATCGTCACAACCTTTACATTCCAAAGAATGAGGATATACTAGGGAATGAAAGGACAGTGCAAGGTTATAACACAGTCTTTGGCTGACTTTGGTCCATCTTAAGTAGTCTTTCCATCTGGTGTCTCTATTTTAAGCAAATGCAGGGTATGCAAGAGAAATATCAGCTATAAGACTAGATATGACAAAATAGTTTAAGTCATTCCAATTTCTCTCTTCAGATGCTGAATTGGACACACTGTGTTCTTCATTTCTATGTAACAGACAGAATCCTGGTACTCAGTCTGGAAAATACCAGTGCCCATCTGCGACCAGTCTGTCCCAGGCAACCTTCCACCTTTTGCAAAGGCCATGAGGGTAGAGTTCAACTGCTGAGCTGCTACTTCTCTATTTCCTTTCATGTGCTCTTAGTATAGTGTTAACCTTTGTGCTATTTCTCATTTGTTCAGCTTCCAAATTCTAAGAGGATGCTGTACATGAAATATCCTTAGACCTTTGATATATCCTTCCAGGCTGACACTACAAATACAGATAAAGGGGGTTTTCACAATTCTGTGTATCTAGCTACAAAATACAAACTTGCCCGTCAACAACTCAGCCAGCTGGAATTCTGCTTAGTACATGACTGAGCATACAGAGTCCTGGTTGAGTTCAGCAACACTGAACACATGTGCAATAATATTGTAGGAGGCATGGTATCTCCGTCTGACCTATGAGCCATGCTTGAAGAAGCTCCTCTTCTCTACCATTGTGGGAAGATGGCTGGGGGTAAAATGACAGAAAACTGTGAAGTTATATTCATATTCTAACAGAAGTCAGGACAGAAACGATAAGGTTTCTAATTAGCAGTTGCTAATTCCTGGATAGAAACTGGTTGGCATGCATGAAATCTATTCCATGATGATTCCCCAAACATATTCCCCACAGCCTGCAACCTTCAGCACACACTGAGGGATGAAACAGAGGGTGCAGCAGAGTGGAAACGCTGCAGCCAGGCTCTGTTGTAATCCTTGCAGGGATGGGACCGTGATGGTGCCATGTATCTGATGCACCACACAGCAGCTGTCAGCCAAGGGGGTGTCTTGCTGCTGAACCAGCAGCTGCAGGGATATCACTCTCTTCAGATGAACTCAGCTCATTATTATCTAATTGCAATACTAACTCACACCTCCACCCCTGCCCCCAGGTTACCTGCCCCCACGGTATGACAACCTCTCACCAAGCCTGCACTCTATATTTTATTTGCTGTATCTTTAAGAGTGAAATGAAAGCATTTTACACCAATCAGTAACAAATTTATGACAGAAGACAATCAGTTCCACCTAAATATAAAGAAATAGTATAGAAGTGAGTTAGGAATGGAGAGAAGTCACAGAAGTAACTTCTGGGATCAGTCAACTGGCTGAACCTGTCTTTTCTTCCATAGGGCCACCTGTCGGGTAACAACCTTACTCTGTGAGCCCTAAATGATTAACTCGAGCTGGCTGTCATTGGTGATTAGAACTTGCCTGCATATTGCTTCAAATTTGCTTCTGCAGTCAGTTACTACCAACAGCAATCTTCAAACCTTAACCCATCACAATTGTCTATTATCAGTGTGTCTATTAATAAAGTCTGTTACTCTGTGAACAGTTTAGCATGAGTCCCTCAAGGGCAACAGCAGTCAATGGCAGGAGATAACACACTCAATGAAACTGAGGAGATCTGGGAGGGGGTACCTCTGTCTAGTTTGTAATATGAGATTCGACTCCAGAATGCTGTTGTAGCATGTTCCCTGAACAGTATTTGAACTGCCCTCTGGCACAAAACACTGTTCAGTGGAGTCCCCAAAACAGGACACCGACAGACTGCTTGGGCACAAGCGGCTTGGCTTTCCTGGGGCATTGACAGACCAATTAAACACAAAGAGTACAAGGAAACTCCCTTTCACATGACAATCATGAAGCCCTTCATGACTTTTTCCAAAAAGACAGAATTGTAAAATCCCCCTAAATGCAGAAATAATTCTTCTTCCTTGCAGGAAAGATAATCAGCAAAACACAGATAAAGTCTAGACCTTAGCCAAATCATAATTTTCAGTGTTTCAGAAATACAAAATCATGTGTCTGCTAGCCAAACCTGTGCACACACTACTTAGGCGAACACCTAAAATTGGAGGTCTAACACAGACAGAGAAGGTCTGTTGTTCTGCTGTTCTTCAGCTATGGAGTTTGGACAATTAGCTTACAGTAGACATCTGTTCTCTGATGGCCACATGATCTTCATTAATGCTGTATTAGAAGTCTCTCTCACAGGCTTTTTGACTTGCACATGTGAGTTAAGCTATCCTCACAATACAGAATTCAGCTTTCAAAGGTAGTGAGAACAAAGGATTTCTACTTGATTGTGAGCATGAATACTTTAAAAAATGATAAAATGAACATCAACTTACTCATTACTCATAGCTTCAAAGAAAGAACCATGTTGTACCACTCAAAGATCATAGGCAGTGAAGTATAAAACTACAGTACACCCATAAACCTACCATGTAAACATTTCATGAGCCGAGACATCCAGTTCAATTGCTTTTCAGATGTGTGAATGACTTACAAAACCATAGCCATATTATGACAGATTTTGATGTTGTTTTAATATAGGTAGATCCTCCTATAATATTACCAATTTATAAAGGAAGTTATGGTTAATTGTGAGAAAGGACATAATTAACTTCTTCAGAAGTGTATGCATTTTGCACAGTCTCACATTTTCATTGTTCTCTGAGCTGTGATACATCCAGAAAATTCATCACCACAGAAGCTGTTAGCTTCTATTTCACACGTTTTACTACATTCTCTCTACATTTTTACTGTATCATATCATCTTCTATGAAATATAAACTCAGAAGTTAGGAACTTATGAAAGAACCTAAACAGTTTTTTAACAGGAATTATGTTTTTTCATTACATTGAAATATTTAGTGACATTTCAGCTTTCTATTATCTTCACAACATTAATATCAATATAGAGTCATTCTGCAATGTATGCATTATATAACATGGCTATATTATATTATTAATATTTCATACTAAATTTTTGACCATTGAAAATATTGATTTTTATTGCTTGCTGTGTTCTCTGTGCCAGAATTCTTCCAAGTTCTTGTGAGCATTTCAGAACCTACGACTTGCTCTGCCGTTGCTTCATTACTTTCGGGAGTTATTTGCAGAAAGTTTTCAAGAGTGTTACACATCAAAAGTCAGACAGTGAACTCTGACCGAGTTCTTTGTGAGC
Source organism: Oriolus oriolus (assembly GCA_013400235.1). Classification (NCBI taxonomy): domain Eukaryota; kingdom Metazoa; phylum Chordata; class Aves; order Passeriformes; family Corvidae; genus Oriolus; species Oriolus oriolus. The sequence continues at coordinate 359,578 of VXBT01004120.1, forward strand.
TTTCAACCCAGGAAACCAACAGCATAATGGAAAATTCTAAAACACACACAGGACTCCAGAACCTGTTTGCCCCATCTGTATTAGGACCTTTCCATCACTCAGAAACAGCTGTGTAAAGCAAAAAACATGCTGCTGCATCTAAAGGGGTTCTTAAGTCTGCTTTGGTTAAAAGTTGGTTGGTAAGGACACACAGATATGATTCCCAGTTTGAAAGCATTGAAAGCGTTATGGCATTGTCAAAAAAGGGGTATGACCATCACAGGACAGCGCAACTCCTGTATGGCAGCTTTGGGTATCACCCTTTATTGTGAACCATGTGGAACAGCTTCTGTCTCAGACAAGGCAACAGACCTTGAGCACGCAAAACCAGCCTCACCTACCTGCAGCGTGTATATGCCTAGAGACCAGGGGAAACTACCAAAAATAACTTCTATTGGAGTCCAAAGTACAATACTGTGTTAGCTCAGAAAAACCTTGTACAGACATATATGTGTATTCCTTGTATACATAAATTGTTTTATCCTTGCCTTTGAGCAACATATCTCAATGCTCTATTCTCCCCTTGTACTTCTAGAAACCATTTTTGTCCTGACCATTGAAATCCACCATGTTTGATCCTCATTTTCAACATTACAGAGAGAGGACAATGACATGGAGTAAAAGTTTGTGTATTGAGCTCTTCAGGGTCAGATGGAGAATGATAAACAACCAATTGCAGGAACAGAACTGTACTATTAACAGGAAACATAAGATTTGTTAGAGTAATGCCTTAGACGCCACTGTCTGAAAGACTTTATAGCATTACTATTGAATAAGCAATATGATGAACTATTAGACATGTATCCTTTTGCCAGGATTTTCAGATATCTCATACTGATTTACTCTCACAGAGCTTTGGATGCAATGTAAAATTAACTCTGCTAGTGTTTTGATGGGCAAACTGTATGATATCCTTGACAAATGAACCCATCAAGTAGATACATGGAAGATGTAAATGTGTCAAGAAGTTCCAAAAAGCCTTTGTTGCTTCCACTTACATAAAAGAACTGAAACATCCCTCTCTGCAGTACTACACTTAGTTTTTCCAGTTCAACATAATCAAGACCATTACTTCATATATCTAGAATATTTCATAAAAGCATACCATGTATAAGATAGACTATCTTTCCTTTCTACCAGAGGATTTATTTTATAGTTCACCCTATAGATGCAACCTGGTAAGTGTTTACCTGAAGATCACCTGGTCTTTACTTGGCATGCTTTCATGAGGTGATAATACAGATCAAAAACTGGCTGTTGCTTTAGGGAAAATCTGTGTAGAAAGTGGCCAAGGATTTAACTGAGTAGCATATATTTTGCACTATTTTGGGATGACTAAAGCCAGATTGGTGCAATTCAAAAAACTCTACCACCAACCCCAAAAAAAGACCCCAAGAATGCTCCCCAAAACAACACATTCAGAAGCAGCACAGATTTGGCACAACATGCATTAGTTTAGGCAGCAATCCATGTGACTAAGACCCAGCCCACCTGTCTTGAGTTTCCAATATGGACATTCTGACATTGCACTCTATTTTGGGCTAAATTGAGGTCTCTTCAGCCTCTACACATGCAGGAGCAGGAAAAAAGTATATGCATCTCTATATGCTACTTAAGAAACTGAAAAAAAATTCTACCCTCTTATACTATGATATGTTCCCACCGATATGTTGAGGACAGGATTCTATTTAGCAACTCCAAGCTGCTGTAGCGTTAACAAAATATCAGATGAGCTCATTACAGAAGCTAAACTAAACCATTCAATTTTAATACAGAAGAGAGAATATAGCTAGGGAAATGCATTCTTTTAAAACAACTTGGTTCTGAGCTGAGACTTAAGCTGTCAGTTTCAGTCTGAAGCCTGTTTTTACAGACTGATTATAAACTCTTAGAAATGGAAATGTTGACATATCCTTAGCTATGACAACTCTAACAGGACATTCTGCAATAGCCTGTAAAACCAACTATTCTAATGAAAACCTCTGATTATTTCTTTATGTTACAAGGTACAACTTCTGTTTATGAGTGAAATAGATGAAACTTCTGAAGTATACAATACTGATAAAGTAAAGTAGGTGATCTTCAAAGTGTTATTCACAGCACAGTATTTATACTATTTATACTCAGCATACTAAGTACTCTCAATATTTCAGTCTATTTAAGACCATCTTTAAACATAGATACATCTGTTTCTACTCTCAATAAAACTCTCTCATGAAGCCCATTGTATTTTTATGTTATAATTTTATCAGACAGCTCTGAGTCTGTAAGATTGTAAGAGCACGTTTAACTATTGGGAAGATCCAGTCCTGACCATGCACAGACACACTCATGATCCTGACGTTGTCATCTTTACAGTACTTTTCATTATTCATAGGGTTTTCACCATTCAAATGCACTTGAGTGCTTTGCTCGACTGTATCTGGAGAGGATGGTAAAAAGTAAGGTGGAAAAGGGTAAAGGACAGGCATTGAATGGGTAGATCTATTTCACGTGAGGGTCAGTCAAGCAATATTTTTGCTAAGGTTATTTTTAACCGTAAAAATACAGTAGATAAGGCTTATTATAGGAACAGTCCTGTCAGATTGAAATGCTAAAAAAATCTGTAGCTATAAAACCTTCTTTCTTTTCCCTAACAGTATCAAATGAAGGACAAATAAGAATACGCAAGAAAATTGACACTCATCTGATTATGCACTGGGATCTATAACAAAATGATAACTAGATAACTGTTTTTATCTCAGTATCTCTAGAAGAATGTCTGACAAACATTCCATGGAATGTCTGTCCTTATGAATTCTATCATGAATCAAGGACAGAAGTAAAATGTTATAGAATTAATTTAAGCAAATATATTCATATACAGAGAGAAAGACATCGTTTTTACCAAATGTGCATGTAGCAGTCATGCAGATTGGTACATGCATTTTACAATTTTAGTGAGTCGGTTCTATATTTGACTTGAAACCTATTCCCATGAGGTCAAAGGCATTCTTCCATTATTATTTTCAAGTCAGAAAATTATTTTGGTTAATTCTTTCAATTTCAACACTAATATGAGATCTTCTTATTTAAAGTGAAGAAAAACTCAGAATCTATTATTTTATCTCCATTTGTCTCAAGTAGACAGGGATGGAATTGAGTCCAGTACAGGAACTGATAGATAGGTAAGTTAGCTGTGATTCAACCATACAATCTATAAATATTTCAATTAAAGCTTTCCCTAAGAAAGAATTGAACCTACGTGACGAACTAGATATTTCTTCTATACAGTGAACTCAGAGTGTGTTAAAAGAGCACACATTTGTGTCCCAAGTTGGTACCCAGGCCAGTTTTTAAAGAAGGCAACCTGTGTATTGGGATTAGTACAGATGCGTCAGCAAGGCAACCTGCTTCGGTCTTTCAGCATGACAAGCAGGGTCATGCAGCCTGCAAAACTGGCATTGCTGGGCCACTTGTTGCTGGAACCAGCATCATCTCATTCAGAATACAAATTCAGGTCACACACCAGAGAACACTGCTGTACACTTTAGCAGCCCTTGTGCTTGAGCAGGCCTCACTGGGTTCAAATGCACTCTTTCTCCATATTGCAAAAAATCTGCTGTTTTCATTTGGTTTGTCTTCTATGTCTGGATTTTTAAGTAGTTTTAGGTGGCAAAGAGGAATGCTTCACGAAAAGCAAAAAAATAAGAAACTATGAAAGGCAAAATTCAGTTGTTTACTTTCTATTTGTATTTTAACTACAACTATTTTTCCAAGTTATTAATGAATACCAAAAATAAAGCATGCACACATAACCATACAAGTTTATTTAAAAATGCAATTTTTGAAAAAGCAAAATAAATTTTAGGTCCCTTCTGATGGTAATTCCCCAAGTAATGCTGAGTAAGAATGGCTCAGAATGCAGTTCAAATGGATTGTCTGTGTGTTCAGTAACCTTCTAGTAGCTGCCAGCTTCTGTATTTTATTATTTTTCAGTGTACACAGGTTGTATCCTTTCCACACTGATATTTTATACAGACCAAACTTTGAACAATGAGTACTGGCATTACTTTTACTTTACTTTCTTACTTGAAAAACATCAAATGTCATTTAAAATGTCATGTAAAAGTAAAACCCAGATCAAGGTGTAATTAATAAAGTAACATGATTCATTTTAACAGAGTGAGAATTTCACTTCATGATTTTTTGAAAGTTACAGGTTAGCATTCTCAGATTCGGTGGTAGACTTTGAAATGCTAGCAAAATGCATTATCAATATTTTTGGAGAATCTGAAGTGTGTTAATACACACTATAAGAACAAAAATATTCATCTAACAGTGTTTGTGTTAATCTTTTTAACTAACAGTCCACAGTTCTACATGCATGCGTACCAGAACTCCAATATTGAACAATTTTGAAAACTTCAGTAGCTCACCAAAATAAATAGGAATTTATTTCTCTTTTGGGAGTATCAAACAAAGTTTTGCGCCAAATGAGGTTTAAGGTTTCAATCACTTACTCAAATGTATGTTTATCAGGGCTGTGATGAAAGATGATGAGAAATTGAAGTTTTAGATGAAATACCTGACAAAGTCCACTAGTGAAATATACAGTTCAAAAACATCTGTGCATGGTAGCCTGTGCATTTAGTTCATAAAAGTGAAATGCATATGATAACTGATTAGCGCAAATGTATTTAGTAGTTTGAATATCTGGGACAAGATAGTCAGCTTCTATAAATCTACCTAGTTCCACTGCTATCACAGAACTAATGCTGATTAACACTACCTAATATTCTTGCCTGAAATATTTTGTAGCTATGGAAATTTACAGCGATTTTTTTGAAATGTTAGAAAAATTCCTTATACCTTCCCCAGCCAAGATTTCATATGATAGACAAAACCAATACTCTGGAAGTTTAGTAAAATTATCACAGAATCACAAAATGAATGAAGTTGGAAGGGACCACTGGAGGTGTTCTGGTCCCACCTCCCTGCTCAGACAGGGTCCCCTAGAGCACGTTACTCAGGATTATGTCCAGATGGTTCTTGAATATCTCCAGAGAAGGAGACGCCACAACCTCTCCAGACAATCTGTCCCAGTGCTCAGTCTCTGTCACAGCAAACTTCTTCCTTGTTTTCAGGTGGAACTTCCTGCGCATCAGATTCTGCCCACTGCCTCTTGTCATGTTGCTGGGCACACGAAGAAGAGCCTGAATCCATCCTCTGACACCTTCCTTTTGGATACTTACAGACAATGATGAGGTCCCCACTCAGCTGTCTCTTCTCAAGGCTGAACAGGCCCAGCTTCCTCAGCCTTTCCTCATCAGCAAGGTGCTCAGTCCCTTCATCATCTTTGTGGCCCTCCTCTGGACTTGCTCCAGGATCTCCATGTCCCTCTTGCCCTGAGGAGCCCTGAGCTGGACACAGCACTCCTGATGTGGCCTCACCAGGGCTGAGTAGAGGGGCAGGATCACATCCCTTGACCTGCTGGCAATGCTGTTCCTAATGCAGCCCAGGATCCCATTGGCCTTCTTGGCCACAGGGACACTCTGCTGGCTCATGGACAGCTTGTTGGCCACAAGGACCCCCAGGTCCTCTCCACAGCAGGTCAATCCCCAGCCTGTGCTGGTGCAGGGGGCTGTTCCTCCCCAGGTGCAGGACCCTGCACTTGCCTTTGTTGAATTTTAGAAGGTTCCTGTCTTCCCAACCCTCCACGCTGTTTTTATCCCTCTAAATGGTTGCACAGTAGACAGAGGGATCAGCCAGTCTTCCTAGAATTGTAGAGTCAGTCACAATTATCGTAACTATGCTCTTACAAGACAGAAACCCTCTCATTTAAACCTTCTGAAACATAGTACATATGTATCTACTTTCGGCAAATTCTGTTTAGACCTCAAATGCAAATATATTTATGGTTTTATGCATAACTGTACTCAAACATATCTTTTTCTCTCCTGTTTTGTAATCTCATTTTTTGTGTATATGCAAAATATGAGAATTTTTTCTTGGTGTACATTTTTAGCAATGAAAAAAAGAGATCATCACAGCAAAAATAAAGCTTATCTGCTTCCAGCACCTGCTGAATCAAGCTTGCCTGTGCTGTCAAGTTCTCCAGAAGGCATGTCTCAGAAAAAGGATAATAAAGATTTAACTGTGATACTTAGTTAAAATAAAAATAAAGGGGGACAACAAAGAGTTTCTTTTAAAACATTAATGGCAAAAGGCAGTGCAGAAATGATATCAGGATAAGGATGGGCACCTCAAAAACAGGGGTGTAGCAACCAGAGCTGTTTAGTGCTTACTTTACTTCTGTCTTCAACACCAATGATGGACCAAGGGGGTTTCAGCGCCCTGAGCTGGAGGTCAATGTCAGTGTATGATTGCAATGCTACATAAAAATAACATCAAAATTACTAAGAAGCTTTTCTGCTTTCTTTTCACAAGTAACCTCAGATTTCTCTTTCACTTGACTGATCTTTATCCAAAAGTAGGAAGATTTCAAACACATAAACAAACCAAAAAGCTAAGAGCAAAGTAAGCTTCCCTACTATCCTAAATTTAGCCAAATATGAGATACATATTTACAACTGTATCTGGCTGATAAAATGCAGTTATTTATAATCTAAGAGTCAGGGAAAAAAATCAAGCTAATAATTACAGTCATCAAACCCTTCCTCTCATGTGGTTCACTACTGAACACCTACTTTTATATTCTGCCATGTATCAATTTTTAATTCATGATTCTGATTGCAATCAGGGGACATCACTGCTCTGTGTCTGCTGGTCTTCATTAATGTTCACAGCCATTTTTGAGCTGTAAGACTCAGATTCCAGCAGAGCAGACACAATGCCTGAATTTGTTTTATAGCTAAAATTAGGGAAACCCTCCTAATGAATGAAAATCAGATCATCACATCCCACTGCTATAGCTTTATTTTTAGCCAGGATCTTTTAATATTAATCCTAACAAACCTATGAGGATTAAAGAAAAAAAAATTAGCTTCTCTTTTCCTCTATCTAAATCTTTTGATTTCCCTAATTAACTGTCTAGTTTGGAAGATTCACTGATTATTTGCTTTATCAGTGGTATATATATACTGCACAAACACACTTTGAAATGATACTTTGGATTTGCAACTTTCCCTGTTAAATAAAAGACATGGTATGTTTTTTAGGCTTTTAACAAGGCCTTGGTCATTCTAAAACTGCTGGGTTATGGTTTTTCTAATACCCTTATCTTCTCCCTTGCAACGCCAATTCTAAACATAGATTTATCATTATCTGACTTAGGTAAATGAAATAAAGCAAATTAATGTACCCCAGGATTTAGTGGTTTGTTGCAACCTGTTTACTAAGAGCCAACACTGAGTCACATATATTCTAGTTTAAGTAACTAAAGAGATTGGTTGAGACAAGATACATGTATTAATAGTAATTAAATATACCCTTAGTAAGCATTTATTGCTATGCAATGTCATTAATACTGAATGTCTCCAGTGGAAGATTTTATTCTTTATTCAGACGAAGAGACAAAAAGCCTGATTCTGACTTTGTATATAATGAGATTCAAATCAGTCCACAGGTGATAAGAATCAATATTTTTCTCCACTTACAGTAATGACTCCCATAATCAGCTTGCATAAAATGAATAAATATATCTCTATAGGGCAGAGGACAGCCATGCTTCCTCGGGGGCTCAAGTGGAGGCTGCAAACTGCAAAAATGTAATCCTCAGTGAAGACCTCCAGAATCCATATATTTGTTGAAAAATATCTATCCTTTCCCCACATGAACCCCACTCCCCCAAAAATCCAATCAGTGAAGCAACTCTGAGAATGGCCACTTCAGACAATGTACGTAACTAGTCTTTATAGCAACATTTTCCTCTGTCTTTCAGAGATCAGGAGCCTGTCTTGGATTTTACTCCCTGAAAAGCATCAGGCCATTTTAATATGTTGAAGTACTTTTGGAGGTAATAAACACAGCACTATGCAGAATAATTTTAATTTCATTGTGCTGAGAATAATTTTAATTTCATTGTGCTGAGAATAATTTTTCTGTCTTCACTGTTGGTTGAGATCAAATATTGACTTGTATGGAATATATATCTCTAAAAACAATAGTTTTAGAGATATATTTTCCATATTCCATTCTACAAACAACAAAAGCTGAAAGCTTCAGTAATGAAATACTGTCTTCAAAATTTTAGGAATAAATTTGCTAATGACTTTACTGAGCTCTCTCAAGCAACTATTTCTCTATGTCTAATGGCTTTAAAGGTAAGTTTCATTTTTGTTACAGTTTTTGATTTCCTGCCTTTGAAAGAAACATTTTTTAATCTACTTTTTTATTTTATTTTTGATTTTTTTCCCATGTACGTACATGTATTATAGGTGTTTGTAACTATACAGCATGTAATGGAAATAAATCAAGACAGAAATGACAGAACTACACATCTCATTACTTTTTTCTCTGATAATGAGACTGTCTTGATTTCAGTTACTAACATGTAGACTGGTACTCACTATTGTCACATAAGTCATACATAATTTGTACTTTTCCAAATACTATGGATATTTAAATAATTTTTTATGGATGGGTGAAGCTATTGTTCTACCACTGTATGAGGCAAGCCATGTGAACACAGGAGCCAAAGCTTACGTTAAACATCACCCTATTATGTTAAAAGTACCATAAATTAGAAACTAAAGGCAGGAAAAGAATAATTTCAAATAAGATTTTCAGTCCCTAACTGGAGACAGCAGAGTGGGATCACTTCAGGTTACCAACACTAGCACTGCTCATTGATCAGAGTAAAAGGAAGACATGGTAGAGAGTTGTAGCACTGTCTTTAAAGGAACATAGGTAAGAAGCTTGAAGTTAGAATTGGTTTCACTGAGCCTTGGTCAGACTGACTAGAGAGCAGCGACGTAGCTATGAGATGTTGTTCTGGAATGAGGGGAATTCAGTTCGTTCAGACCATGACCAGCAAAGTTATCTCATACCTCTGAGGTCTGACTGTACAGGTTCTTCTGCTGTTTGGTGTTTACACCACATTTTACAAACCAGAAGGTTCTGTGAAGTTGCTCTGAGAGTGCTTTCCTGCCAGATATGGGTTGCTCCAATACTAATTTTAAAATCTTAAATAATTTAGAAATTAGATATTTGTGTTCGATCTGTTTGAAAGGAACAGGAAAGGTCAGAAGTCAGGAAGAGGAAGAAGGAAAATTAAACAAATAAGATAGGGAAGCATTGCTATTGACAGTAATATTATAGGAAAGTTGTCAAAACCAGAGATCATAGGAAAAGTAATACCCTAAATCAACAAGGGTGTAAACAGGTTAAGTGGGTACCACAGGCAGAACATAGAAGGAAACAAAAGCTATCTGCAAATCCTGGGTACTAGCTGATAGTATTTGAGGTTTAAGGACATTAATTAACAAACTTACTAAATCCTGCCAATATATTTTAAAGACTAATGGATAGCTGGACTCTTCAGTTAAGAATACGGAGAAAGGGAAGCAACAACTTGGAGTTGATACTCTGCAGTCTAAATAATCTGTTTTTCTTTGTATCCTTATTAAAAAACACAGCCAGCACTGTGAGTTAAAAATACGCAGACATCTGGAGAATAACAAAATCTTAAAACTCAGAAAGTAAAACTTTAAAAACAAATAGTGACGAAGAAACAGAACTACTTTTTGATGTTACAAGCAAAAGTGGAATAGGTGAGGTGAAACGGTAGCCAAACTATGTCAAGATTTTAAATAGGCTTGCAAAAAGGTCTCTGAGCAAGATCTTAATTAGCTCAGTAAGCATTGCCAAGATTCCAACTGGAATGCAAACAACAAATGCTGCTAAACAGCAATATGTATAAACTCAGGGATAGGTAAGCATGATGTCCCAGGGGAAGCATCTAGGTATTATCTTTTTTCAAAACATAAAAGTGTGAAGAGCATTAGGGGCACTTTGATTACATTACCACAATACTGACTGCTTTGGAAACACAGAAACATATTAAGCTCTAAGGCATAATCATTGCAAGGAAAGTGGATATTCTCGTGTTCGAGCAAAAGTGAATCAGAGTGCAGTCAAGAGGGACATGGCCAGGATCAGAGTATGTTGCAGTCATGCTTCCATCTGGACACAAAAAAGGAACCACTGTAACTCTGAGCCAAGCTATTCATGCAGTGCAAACGACACTGTTAGGTATGGAACATAAAACTTCTGTTCCTTTAAACTACCCTGTGAAGCCTCAACCCGAACCCTAAGTGTAACCCTAACCCTAACTGAAGCAGTAAAAGCAGCCTTTTCCTGAAGCTGGTGCCAAGCAGAAAGGTGTGGAGGGAGCAATGCTGGGGCACTGCCGTGCTCCCCTTGGCACGCCTCTTGTAGCTGCAGCGTGCCTGGAGCTCTGGGCTTTGTGGTTTTCAAGCCTAACTGCAAAAGGCATGCTAGACTACACCTGATAATTTTGTTCACAGTCACTGAGCCATACTGACAGGCATGAGGGAGAGCAGATTGCACTATGTCCTTTGGGAGATGGTGACTGCTCTCACAGATCTCTGTGGCTTTTCAACTCCTTCTCATGACTTGTAACCCACAGAACTTCAAAATGCCTGTCTTTAAAGGGGAACCAAATACTGCCTTACGAGAGCTTATTCAGCACAAGTAGAGTAGTTAACAAAGGAATAGCAAGGAATGAAAAAACAAGACAAAGAAATAGAATGTTATTTGAAAAGGAAAATGAAGCAAAGACTCAGGTTCTCCATTTGACAGTGTCAGTGGATGTATAATTTCAAATGCAAGTTCAAAGTTTGACACAGTTGATCATGGTATTTAAAATATTCACATACACATGTTCACCGGGTTGTGTCCCTGCATGTCTCTAGGAGAAAAATACAACATACCATTCAAGGAAAGATACTAATATAGAGATTTTAATGATTAAACAGAGACATGTATAAAGGTAACAAGTTAAAACCACAACCTATCCACAGCTTACCTATAATAATAAAAGACTCTCTCTACCAGCTTTGCTTTTCTAATTAGCTGAATACTTGTCAAGAATGATTAATGAGCAATTCATTACAGCTCTCTGTTAACCTGGGATTAAAGATTAAGAAGCAAATCCTGAGTTAAATCTTTGTACCTGAGAGGCACCAAGATTCTGCAACAGCGACTGTGCAGAAGGACATGCAAGATACCAAAGGAACTGATAGCAACACGATTTCTGTATACTGTCGGTTTAGGCTTAAGGCAGGTAACCTTTGCTTCACAAAAGGCTGAAAGCTTCCGGAAAGTTGGCAAAGTTTCTCTTACTGTTCTGCTCAAATATCCCATTGTTCAAAAGACCTACAACTGTCTTTGTCGGAATGAGAAGAAAAGAACTTGTCAGAATTTCAGAAACACAGGAAGACAGAGAAAAAAAATGGTAAGGGATGTAAATGGTTATCTCTATAAATGTACTTTGTACTGGGAAGGAATCATACTGCAAATAATCCGTTATTTTGTGTCTGGCATAATTTTCAAGTCTCAGAAGCAACTGATATGTGAAATAAAGTACAGTGTCCAGTACAGCTGGACAAAGATTTAGAAACTATACCATGATAGTATACCTATATTGGAATAGAAGTAAGATAGAATATGCAAACTTTTTCCTTTTTGCTAATTTCAATGTTTTTGATAGAGATACTTGGAGATTCCCTAGGCAGTTATTCTGTATGGTGCCAGGAAATTAAGCAACAATCTCCAATCAAGAGCAGGTTCCATTGCTGAAGTAATCAGACAGATCTCATCCAAATTAGTGAAGTAATTTTATTTCCATCAACAGGGTATCCAGCTCTATTTCTTGATTCTTCCTCCTGCTGCACAATTTTTTGTTCTCTTTACACTGTGTTCATTCAATATTGGTAAAGAAATTATTTTCTTTTCTTCCACCTGCCACGTATAATTTTGAATTCGCTCAGTTTGCCAAAACAATACAGTCACAACCTTCTGGTGATATGGAAATGTGTCTTGAAATTAAATATGTCCTGCTGCAGCAAAATGTTTCTCTGCCAAATTATATGTACAGCTCAAATTTTAGAGATAAGTGTCTCCTCTCCCACTGCGCTGTCAAGGCCATGATTTTGGCCTTATTAAAACATTATTTTGGTACTTTTAATCGTATTTTATTCTACTACAGAACATCAGGGCTCTCACAAAGATGTTTTTCTGCACCAGACAGAAACTGCACAGAGTCAGACACTGACAACTGAGAGACTGTGATCTGATGACATTATTCAGTGAGTGAGTCAGTGCATCTACTCAGGCATGAAAAAGAAAGGAACTGTGTTTTAATGTGGTATGTACTGTCACAGGATTATCAAAGGAAATACAAGTGGGAGCCAATGTGCATCTACATTAAATCCCTTAGCATTTGAGTTTCTCGGTGCTGTGCCTTGTAAGCAGAACATAAGAAACCTTTGGAGCACCAGCAGCGTGTGGCACAGCCTGCATAAACTAAAGCAAAAGCCTTTGCAAATGCAAATCTCCTGTGGCAAAAGTGCAACTGTTCTGGCCCCGTGAAATTAGTCTAACTGCAAAGCTGAAAGTCCAGTTCCTTCCAGAAATCAAACCTTTCTGCTGTTGAATGTTTTGTGACGTTGCGATTTTTGCTCGAGGACTCTCTTAGTGAGTAGGGCTTTTTATGGCAGTAAGAAATATCAGCCTTTTGTCCCCATGTCTTGCAATCTGTAAATCCCATAAAAAATTATAGTACATTAAAGGTTATATTTTTCCAAATGTACTGAGAGGAACACACTAAGAAATGAATTTTTTGCAATATGGCAGATTTTCAAATACCCAAAAAAATAAGTTGCTGTGTTTCAGAAGCAGGATGTGTGCTCAGGCACGGATGGTTACCTTTTTCTTTTAAAAGAAATCTCTTGAAAATCCACAATAATAAACAAAAACAGTTCTCTAGACTATCAGAGAACATTTTATAACAAACTACTGCTCTTCTAGCCCACTATGAGCTCCTCTGTCATTAAACTTATTTAAGTAGATTGAAGAATATAACTCTTGTGACTGTCTGCTGCATCCTCTGTTAATTTGAAAAAAGATTTTGACTTGGTAAAAAGCAAAAGGGAGAAGGAGAAAAGAGAAAGAAAGAGAGAGAAGGAGGGAGGGGCCTGAATGCCAGTATTCCTCCGCCTTGTGTTTCTCTTTTCTATGCATTCGTAAGGTCACTCTAAACAATCAGGTTTTATCAGGCACAATTAAGAAGCATTTACCTGTATAATTTTACCTGACTTGGTTTGGTTTTTCAGGTAAACCAAGTAGAGCAAAGCAACTAAAAAAGTGTTTAGGTATACCATTCTGGTAAACAGAAGTTTCAAGTTCAAGTGTCACTTTCTCTTTGTGGTTTTAACATGAGTCTCGCAACACATATTTGCAAAAGACCCATTATGGAGACACCCTGAATGGTACAGTGAAAGGATTATGTAATAGTCAGTTTTCAGCCCAGGTTTCCAGCTTTCAGAGCTGTTGAGATACACCTGAAAATGTGGCCAAAGATCCTGGAATGGGTAAGGTAGGAAAATAATAACTGCAAATGAAGTCATGGAAATTTAGAATCCTTTAATCTGAGAGAGGCTGACTGATTGACTGGGAATAGAAGTTTTGGAGGATAGGTTCTACAATTAAGAACTGCATAAATCCCCATATGATTTAAGGCACTGAAAACACATGGTGATGTCTTCTAGGCCACTGGATAGCACAAAGAAAGAAAATGGCAGTTTCCAAAAATGACCTTGAGCTCATTAAAAGGAGGTAGGCTCTGAGGATCTTACAGAGGAACCACAGAAAGGAGATCACAAAATGAAGCACTTTGCAGCTACTAAAGACCAGTCAACATGTCTGCCAGCATACAAGACTCAAGACACTATGCCCTGGATATTTTTGGATATATCTGAACAGACCAACATAGTTGGGATGCTTTTTCTGATGCCTCTAAACTCAACACCTGAAAGAAGTTACATATTTATAGTGACACTGAAGTAAAAAAGAAATCTTAAAGTGCAGAAGAGAAAAAAAAATGGAAAAAAAAATATTCTCCTGAAGTGTTTCAGACTCAACATTCATGTGTTGACAAAGAGTTAGCTGTTTACAATTCAGAAATAATACTGTATCATTGTGTATTATTTAACTGCAACAAAGGGAAATTATAAAGATATTTCTTTTTTTCCTGGCAAATTCTGGAGGAGGAGGGCAAAGTTGTTATGTACTTGAACTGTATAATATTTACCGAATTTAAATTACATTTTGCACACACTTCAAAGATTTTTGTATGCAAACAGTACAGTTACCAACCAGTAACTGCAAAGGACATGACAATTTAGTGGTATTAACATATTTTGTATATTTTTCAGCAAGTGAATTAATTGTAAGTTGTGTAATTTTTTATTAATCATTGAATGTTTAGTCTGTAAGTGTTTAATTTGAATCGTTACTGATTTGCAATATGTGTTTCAAGTTTAGTGTTTGACTATATTCACTTTCCTTTCTGTCATTATCTGCTGATTAGTTTATCTATAATTGAAGTCAATAAAGTCTCCTTAATGTACTGTACTGCTGTGTATCATTAAATATTGGTTGTAATCATGGAACTACTTCAGTGCTTTGGAATTGCAAGAACATGTAAAGGATGCTCTGATATTCTCTTTCTTACTGCATAAACACTTAAACATCCCAAATGTGAATTAGTAGCAATTTTATTTTAAATTGTAACCACTAGTGGTAATGGCACCCCATTACCTTAAATTCTGGTTTAGTTGCAAAATTAGTATGTAGTCAGTAACTGGAATAAACAAGTCATCTTTAAGCAACAATAACACAATTATAAGGAGATTCCTATTCGAATAAAACAGAGCAAAGTGGCATGTGGCAAAGCTTCACCCTCCAGAGAATCTGACTCACGCATTTCTTTCTGTCCTAGAAGTCTGCGTGGCAGCATAATGTCAGGGACATCTCCAAACGCCAAGCACCTCAAAAATTGTTCAGTAAAGCAAACAGGAAACCATGTGCTAAAGTGTTTTGCTCAATCAAGGTCTTAATTTGTCCACATCAGCTCAGCACAGTACTAGAAATATTGTGAATGAAGGTCTCCATATCACATACCTAAGCTTATTTTACCAGGCTTTGAAAGGGGTAGAGTACCAGGAATATGATTTAAAATGGCAAGCTGATCAGAGGGACTATTCAACTGGCCAGCTACAAAAAAATGGAGCAGTCAAGGGAAGGGATAGTCACCTTCTGCTTTGCACCCACTAGACCACATCTAGAATATTGCATCCAGATTTGGATGCCCCCACTACAAAGGCAGGAGTTCAGGGGAAGGCTACCAGAATGATCAAGATTGTTGTTCACCCTGCAAGGAGAGGCTGAGGAACCAGGTCTTGTTGAGTCTGGAGGAAAGATGGCTTCAGGGAAACCTAAAAACCAATAAGGAACCACACTGAGAAGATGGAGCCGTGCCCTTCCCACTGAGTGGGAAGAAGACAAGACAATAGTGGTAAGATGGAAAAAGATCAGACTGGACACAGGGGAAACTTTTTTCAGTACAAGTACAGTGGAGTAGTTTGCCCTGGGAGATTGTGCACTCTACCCTTGAATGTTTTAAAATACCCATCTGGATACGGCCCTGGGAAACGTGGCCTGATTCTGCAGCTGACCATGCCTGAATGGGAGGTTGTATGAGAAAACCTCCTTGTTTCCTTACAACATGAATTATTGTCTGCTTCGGTGACATGTTTTAATACTGTGACCTTTTAAAAAGAGACAGTATCAAATACAAACAATCAGTTCAAATTTGAGAATGCCTACAGAGACAGGTAGAAAAAAATATGTGCTTACTTTTCCATTGCTGTGAGCTGTCCTACCAGCAGACATGACTGGGAAAAACACTATTGCCACTACTGGACTAAAGCAGGTTTATGTTTGGCCGGCAGGGATTGCTGACGAGGGATCTCTCATTCTTCTACCCTCTTCCATGTCATAGAATCGTAGGAGGGTTTGGGTACAAGACCTTCACATATTTAGTCCAACTTTCTTTAAAATTGCTATAATACTGAAAATGATCAGTACAAAAATTTGCATTTAAGCACTCTGTAAGTTAGGAGAGTAGCTAATGCATTTTAAATCTTGAACTATGAAATTGTTCAATTGATGTACCTGTATAAATATATTGCCACAGGCTATACACTAAATATAAGACCAATGAAGTGGAAAACCGATTTGTCAGTATGATGTGATTTACTGACAGGGTATTTTTCTTCCTCAGTGAAAAATAAAAATGGAGGATATATTCCACATTATAGTCTGGTTTTGGTATCTGAGCAATTACTGATGAGCTTAACCCTTCCTGAGGGCTGCTGACATGTAAACTCTGAAAACAAAAAAATTATTTTATTATCTACAAAAATGCTGTAATAGTAGATTTGAAAAGAACCACTCATGTCTCTTAAATGTTTATAATTGCTCAGATGAATTCACCCAGAAAATTTTTTCTTTGGTTTCAGTAGGTCTTCAACTAGCAGAGTAAACATTTTGGTCTGGTTTCATCACAGCCAATTTTGCACAAAAATATTCCTCATAAATATGCTATACTATCCAATAAATGAGAACTTCTGTTCTGCCTCCATTCATCAGATAGAAAGCATGAAAAATGGAAATCAGATTCTCAGTTATTAGCCAGTTACCTTGTCAACTACTCTGTAGTTTCCTGAATCTTAATTTTTGCCTTTTATGTAGAAGGCAATGATACATTCCAGTCACTCTTCCTCTCATCTTGAATCTTTCTTGACCTCCATAACCTTCCAAAAATGATGGAGTGGCTTTGCAATGACAACATTCAACCCCATTATCAGCTTTGGATGCATCCTATAAATTGCCAACCACATTGTCTATAGACATCATTGTAACCATTCTGTTAGTGGTTAACTGTATGCTTTGTCTTTTCTTCTTGGCATAGATCTAGGCTGACCTTACCTGTGAAGACAGCAAAAAGAGCAATGTTCAGTATTCTGTCCTTTTCTCTGTCATTTTTGACTAATATGCCAACCTCATCCTGCAGCAGTTGCTCAAAAGCTCAAAGCTTCTTCCTTATTTGCAATCAGTTCAGCAGAGCACTGCTCCTAGTGAGCAGCACAGGAGTTGCATTAGGACCCACAACACACTACGGAAATCTCTCAAACTGCTTGTGCACCACTGTGTTGCTTTCTGAAGTCCGCCACAAGAATCAGTATCAGCAGAGCTAAGGCTTTTCCAAGTTGTTACTTAGCTCTGAAGAGTTAGTTAGAATGTTCATCCTGACCAAAATAAATATTATAAAGCAGGAAGATCTGTGAATGTCTACAAGTTCTGAGCTGTGCACAACATAAAACCTGTAAAATGTAAAGTCAGTCTCAAAAGCAGAGGGAGATAAACAAGGCACATCCTGTTTTCCTTTCTCCCTGCCTCTGAAGTGGGACAGATACACAGAGGAGTTACCTACACCATCGTGAATGCTTTCACAAGTACTGAGACTATTTAAAGACTGCACCTCCTTGAGCACTAATCTTTTTAAATCTCTCTCCAATAGTGTCAAAACCTAATACTTGGTAAATATTCTGAAGTTTGAGTTTAATGTAGAAAGAAACATGTGAGAGCAACAATTCAAATAATCCTTAAGCAATACTCTGGTATCACCTGATGCTATATGACTGAAAGGATAAGCAAATTTGGAACAGGTTTCCAGGGAGACTTATATCTGGATTTTGAAGTAATGATTTTCCCTTTAATTGAAGTAATAGAAACACGCCCACTGCAAATATCTATGCTACCAACAATGACATTTACAATTTGCTATTATTTAGAGTAAAAAAAACAGTTTTAAATTCTAATGACTGGAATCACTTCTACTTTGGAAAAGCCAGAGATTATTCTTGGAAAAAACATACTAAATCTGGGTATTGTCCCAGAAAGTTTACATTAAGATTTAACGGTTTGAGTCTTTTGTTCAATTTTTCTCAAACAGATTATACTCCAGTTGCATTTTATCTTTGTTTTTTTCTTTTATTTCACCCCCTTCTTTGTATTATTGAATTTCTATTTGGCAATACTCCCTTATAATTTTCTCCAGTCAAATAATATCCCTTTCTAAGTCATCTAGTTTCTACTTCCAAATCTCCTGACCAATGCAGAATAGGAGATTACACCACCTCTCCAAGCCAATTTACAGGCTTACCAAAACATTGCTGGAAAAACTTAGAATTCTTATTTTTACATGTTTCCCAACAGAAGGCCAATTAGTTTTGGAAGCCTTCAGGATCTCATAATATGGATAGGAGATTTTTATGATTTATTTTTAGATGCAGAAGGTTTCAATTAGATGATAAGGGTGAAAGAGTCACAGTTGAGGATGTGGGGGTTTCTGTTCTAGCTGCAGGCCTAAAATTACATGATGAATCACCAAAGCAGAAAAGTCACTATTTCACTTTCTTATCAGACCTGTAGTCTTCCAAGATGGAAAATGTTACACTGAAAGATGCCAATATCCCTGCTTATTTTCCATGTATAAAACAATAAAGCCATGTCCTATTCATGTCACTGACACAAAAAGTTCTAGAAAATACTTCAATACTATAAAGAATTATGATTCCGCATTTTTTCTGCTATTTTTTATACCTCTAGACACTTCAAGCCAGAATTCTAGGTATTATACAACATAGCAGTGGCTCTTGCTCCATCTCTAGGGGGTTAACATCTGTTGCAGCACAAGACAACCATTACAGAAAATAAAGCAGTGATTTGAATTCATTCTCCTACTGCCACCATAAGAAATTTCTGGAATATCCTCATACTTCTGCTCCATGTCTTTTTCCAGTTTCTCTTCAGTTCTAAGAATTATTGCAAAGAAAATTTCAAAATGCTGTAATACTTCTTGAGAAACTGAGTTTGCAATGTAGAAGCCACAGCAAAACACAAAGCAGCATTAAGAAAGTAGGTGGCATTTGATCTCTGAGGAGGAAACAGTAATATTATAAGGCAAATCTGTCACAACTCACTCAGGGCAGACGTGATGTTATAAATTCTCATCAGGCTGAACAAAAACACCAGTCCACACGTCAGGAAGCTCTTATACTTTATTGTACAATCACCTGAACTCCAGGGACCAGCTCACTATTTAGTCTCAAAAGTGTTGGCTTAGCAAGACCTTAACTTTTACAACACACTTCTCAAGCTCCCAACTCCTTCAACAAACCAGTATGAAGTAGGGGAGAGAATATGATAACCACATTCAGGCAGGACAAATCAGGAGAGGAGTGAAATAAGGGCCAAAAATGGAGGAAGAGAAGAAAGATCACCAGATCTTAAAGCCTGAATTGGTCCTGCCACATAACATGGTCTGGATCTCAAGTTAACAAAGGAAGGAAAACAAAGAGAAAGAGAGGAAAAAGAGCACAAGCAGGACAGATCCACTTTCTTTTATGGTTTTCCCGGTTCATCCTTTTATAAAAAATAGATTTTTCATGCCACTGCGTTCGTGAATGTGCATCCAGCCCTGTTGAGCCCTCCATGAACTAACTGGCAGGGGCAGGGAAGTTGTCACAGGAGCGCTGAGCATGAATCTCAAGGTGGAAAAGGAAGTTGTCACAGAATGGCACTGCCCCAGCTCCGTGGGACCCTCTCTTCCAATCACTGCTTCCCTGTCACAAGAGTCAGAATGGCTGAGACAGAACCTGCCTGTGCCTGGTCCTCTACACAACCAATAATATCCAGTTGCTTGATTTAGTAAATTATTGTCCATTCAGTTAAGACATACTTCATGACTGAGTGTCACAGGTTAAAGTCTGCCCAAAGCACAGCTCATTTAAGTGAGATCTTAACTCCACTGCCCAGATTTAACTCCTTACACAACTGAAATGTGAAGTATAATGGTACACTTTATTTTAAGTAGTACCTGAGATTAAATCTGTAGTTAAATAACAGCATTTTTTGGTTTGACTACTGAAAACTTAATCAGAAATGCAAGATGCACAGAAAACATGGAAATGTTACAACTATAGGATTTATCAGATCATACAAGAAAGAAATGCTGCAAAGTAGATCTTCTTAAATTGAATGGAATCACTGGAAGTAATTATCAAGGTACCTCTACATATATAAGAGACTGGGAAATGAGATCACTAGGATTTGAATGAGATCTAGACAGCTGGTTGTAACTGAACATAAAATTCACTTAAATTTCCTTGTAGCTAATTGTTGTAAGAAATAAACAAGAAAATGACTTTGTTACCCCCTCTCTGAAAATTACAGTCTAGATGAAACAAATATGTTGAAGACAATGGCTTCTATGAAGGAAGCTATAACTTTTAGAAAGGAGATTGCTTGCACAGCAAGATACAAACTACAGGGATTTTTTTAAAGAAGGCTTTTGGCTTATGCAGTGATTCTGCCAAGAAGGTGATTTGTAAGGAAATATAGTATATCTGCTGCAGGTTGTCACGGGTACGATTTATTTGCAAAATCTATGTAATATGCATCTACTCTATTCCTGAATGGTTAACAGACCAGCATAGAATTCAAGGAAGACTGCACTGTCCATACTGCTGTTTTCCATGCAATTGAAAGTCAGCAAAATGCATTAATATCAAAATCACCAAAAGAGAAGGAGACACAGAGATTTGAGTGCCTTCAGTCTAAATCTGCCAGTTTCAGAAAACCTGCGTCTCTGATCTTTTCAGTACTATCCTGGGAAAGGCAATAATATCAGGGTTTTAAGCCACTATGGTGAACATTAAATTTTAATGTTCTTGTGGAGCTTTAAGTGCATTTTTTTCTCCATGTAACAACAACAGCAACAACAAAGAGGAAGAAAGAAAACAATAAAAAAATCTCAGTCTTACCCTTCAGTGTGTTCCAACAGGAACCTTAATCTTTCATGCTCTCCTTAGCATTCGAGAAGTCTTCTTAAGGAAAACTTTTTGATCCCCTTAAGTACAGCAAGAAGTCATGAAGAGGCATTTAAAAATATTGCTCTGGAATCTCCTCTTTCTTTTCTTTTAAAGTTGAAAATGCATTTAGGTTAAAGATTTATTGTTCTACATTCCTGAGCAAGCCAGATGGGTTTTAAAGGAAGTCTTGAATTGTTTCTACATCTGAATGACCTGAAGCTTGATGAGGCCCACCCAACTCTTGCAAGGGGGCACTTGAGGAGAGATTCTTAGGCAGAAAAAAAAATCACCATAATGAGTAAAAATTAAAAAGCACACCTGTAGGTTGTAGAACCTGTGATTGGATGGTTTAATCTTGAAGTTGTTTGTTTGGGGGGGTTCTTTAAAACTGACTGGATAAAGGTTTGCTATATGACAGCTATTACTGATTCAGTTTTAAGTAGGCAAAGTGAGATAAGATCATTATTTCAGTCTTATCAGAAATCTTCACACCTTCATTTCTGTGAATAAATTAATAACTTTACTCCCCTCACCCCTCTCCCCATCATCTTCATCTCACTCTCAATACCTAAGGATGTTTCAAACTGATCACAACCTTCCCCTCCTGCTGATTTCAACCACTGTCTTCCCTATCTGCTCTTTCTAAGATTACAGTGAAATCTTTTCTTCGTGACCTAATAATGTGTGTGATTCAAATTCACAGGTATCTTTCTCAAACTGTTATCTGCTAATATATAATACCTGTCCTCCTACGTCAGCTGATGCTGCTTTTGTAGTGTTCTTGTGAGTTCTTCAGGTCACAAGAAATAGGGAATCCTAAGGGTACTAGCGCTTATGAAAAATAGATCCGGTTCTGTCTGACAGAAGGCACCTAAATCTTTCCATAACTTCCTGATCACTTTTTGATGATCAGAGCCAGCAGATGCAGATTTACTGATATATAAAAAGACTAAGATTTAAATCTAGTCAGCACTGGCCAGGTGTCATGATTTAAGCCCAGCTGGAAGTAAAGCCCCACACAGCCACTCCTCTGTCCCTAGCCCCTCTGTTGAGAAAGAGACAAAAGGTAGAGATTATGGGTTGAGATAACAATTTCCTGGAAACAGTAACGAGATAAGAAGATGAGCAGTAATAGCAGCAATATTAGTAATAGTATTAAAAGAGGGTGATTACATGCAAAGTGTTCACTGAGTCTGAGGCAACATGACTGCAGCCTGCACCACCCCACCACTCCCTCCACCACTTCTTTTCCCATCCAGAAAGGGACGTCCATCTCCTCGGAAACAAGAAAGAGAGAGTTCTTTCCCCTCGCCCTTGGCAACGAAAAACAATGGCCAACAACAGGACCAGCACTACCCCACCACTCCACTCTCCACTCGCTCCCATGGAAAACGACAAAGTGCCAGCGGATGCTCGATACACCATCTTTTCCTCCACCCCAAGCCATGCCTCCTTCTTGGAAGTGAGAATCCCTTACTTCCACCCCTAGAGATGGTGTGAATGCTATAGAGTAACAACCTAGGCACACCCACATGGCTCCTAATGTCCTTGGCTACAACTAGGCCACCAGGTCACACAACCTTCATTTAATATTCCTTAAGAATATGACTTTAATACCCAAATGAGTTGTGCATCAGAATCCTCAACTCCCAGAATGAGAATCTTTCTGTAACTGAAAATTCCAGCCCATCTTGTTTTGACACTGAGTCACGTAGTGCTAACTAAATTTCTACTATTTTCTTCTAGCATCTGTGAAAAACAGATTCTTCATTTGTCTGAGCATTTTTTACAAAGCCCAGCTCAAGAATTTGGTGACTAGGGCAGCTTGGATGCTTCAGTGTTTTCACTGCCCTTCAGTGTTTCACTCTGCCCTTTGTATTCCACATTTGTTCTTCTCTCACAACGTTTTTGTCCCAGCCACTAACCTGTACCTCATCTTCATTTATACTTCTTCTTCTGAAAGTAATTTAAGTATCATGATTAGTGATTTCCTTCCAAGACACATCTGAAAGGGGTTATTCAATGCCTTTCTTTTCAACTGTGGAAGATTCCCAGTGGTTCACTGTTGAAATATTCACATTTTCTCTAGGCAATCCCTTCCGTGTCAGCCTGTTGAATGCTTTTAGGTTTGCAGACAGAAGCAAACTTGAAAGACATGCACATAGCTTGAGAGCTAAAACTCCTGAGCTTTGAGGGGCTTGTTTGCCTGAAGGGTGAACACAGTTCACTGCAGATCTACCGAAGTTCCATTTTGTTAATAAATGTACAGCAAGTAGCGGCTAAATGAAAAATGAAACTCAGTAGTAATTCCTGAAGGACCTCAGGGATGCGTTATGCCGACAGAATGCCAATTTGTATCTTTAATAGGATATTATACTGGTGAAACATCAAAATCATTTTATATGGATGCATGTCACAACATGCTGAAGCATCCTTGTGGTTAGAAGAGTAATGTAGTCATAATAAAAATCCCAGTTTTACCTTTCATCTTTCTGACATGACTGTATATTTGATGGTACTACAATACAGCATAGAAAAATCAGATTTTTAGTCAAAGAAAATTCAAGAAATTCTCAAACATAAGAACTCCTAAAAGACACTCCATTAGCAAGGTTTAGAGTTGTCCTATCTCATAGAAGAAATAACATTACTTCAATGTGTGCTGCTTCTTGTGGAGACATGTGGCTTTGCTAAGCTTTTTGTTATTTTTTCTTCAGCTGTTTTGTGTATGAAGCCAGTTTTGAGGGACATTTTGGTCACCTTTTAAGTAGTCATGCTACACAAGTTGGCAATATTAACCATTTCTGACACCCTGGGTACTGATGTATTTTGGATATAAGCTGAATTGTACTAACTTCAGGCTGCAGCGATGATGATTATTGACTTAAAAATTAGTTTACCGGTGTGATGGGTAACCCCAGCCAGCAGCTAAGCATCCACATAGCTCTCACCCATCCTACCCAGCAAGGTGGGAGAAGGAATATGAAGAGCAAAAGCAAGAAAACCCATGGGCCAAAATAAAGACAGATTAATCAGTGAAGAAAAAAGGAGGAGGAAAAAAAAAAAAAAAGAAATCATGCACAGGAAATCACTCACCACCGCCCTCAGCTTTTATTGCACAAGTGACATTATATGGTACAGAATATCCTTTTGCCTAACAGGTCAGTTGTCTTGGCTACTTCCCCTCACAACCTCTTTCCCTCCCCCAGCAATACTCAATTAGGCAGAGCAGAGAGAGACAAAAAAGAATGCCTTGCCACTGTGCAAACCACTACTCAGGGGCAGCCCAGAAATGTTTATCAGCACTGGTTTAGCCACAAATCTAAAACACAGCAGCACACTGACTGCTATGAAGGCATTTAACTCTATCCCATCCAGGCCCAGTACAATCTTCTAAGCCAGCACCATTTGCAACGATTGCAGGCACTGTACCGATCTTCTATCCACTGATCTTCTATCTTCTATCCTGCAGTATCAAAAATTTTAAGTTATGATTTATGCTGACACCTGAACTTAATTTTTTTGCTTGGATTGACATCCTTTAAAAGGAAACATAAACAAAAATAATAAGTTGCAATCATTTAAAACATCAAACAATTTCAATACACCAAAATTTTTGTATTTTTTTTTCTACTCTGATTTGGACCACAGTTTTAAGATCACTTTTTTTGTCTTCTCAGTATGAAAACACAGTGTCATTCTCTCAAAAACCACCAATAGAAGTTCATATGGGACATTTTCTAGATTATTACATCAGCATTACATCCAGCACACTACAGCTGCAAACACAGCCTGAGCTGCACTTTCCACAGATCTGCATTTACAGTGAACAGTCACATGCAGTCACTGCTAGATTTAAAATTCAGTAAATTCTCTTTACTTGTTTTTAGTTAATAAGGAAAATTTTTCAGTTGTTCTCTCTTAACAGTGAAATTTAACTCCTGGTGACTGTAACTGGATGACTCAGTAAGTTCATGCTTATAGTACTTCATTCTTACTTCAATCCACAACCTTGGAGGAGAGAGGAAGAAGATGCAACCTCAAGGTTTCTTTTGAATCCAGTCTAGATTGATATTATGCAAAAACTATTGCTATACCAACAGCTATTGAATAGTAACTGCGACTAAGTAGGTCTTTTCCTAGCAGGTGTCCGTCCCT
The DNA here is from genome assembly GCA_013400235.1 of Oriolus oriolus. NCBI lineage: Eukaryota > Metazoa > Chordata > Aves > Passeriformes > Corvidae > Oriolus > Oriolus oriolus. The sequence goes on from VXBT01004120.1 coordinate 384,738, forward strand.
GCAATTAACTCATACCTATATTGTAAGTCTCAGGTGAGTATATAAGGAATAGGGACAGATTATTCCATTACCCTAAGGGCTTGTATGTCCTAAGATTATGAATTTGCCTTTTGAATGCATTACAGTTCAAATTCAAACTCCAGCCTGTTCTCTTATTAATAGACTGGAAAATTTAAGTTGTGGTCTTTCTGATGAAGCAAAATGAATTAGGTTTCCACTAAACCAAAACAGGACTAATTTTTACTGCTTAGTTCATTAGGGCTAAAAACAACTCCTTCGGTCTTCCTCTAATGTGGACATTGTTTTGAAAATAATGAAACTAGTATTAAAGATTAGTATTTCAGATAAATAAGTTTGGGGTTATTTTACCCCGTAAACATGTATTATCTGATGCAGAGAAATTTTTTGCATTTACAAAAGTTTGGCATTTTATGTAGCAGAGGAGAGATTAAACCTAAGAAAATGTAAGGTGTACTTTAGTATGAAAATCAAAGCATGTTTTTGGCCAAGTATGATTATATAAGTCAGTTGTCCCCTTGCATAGAAAGGATATAATAATTAGTGTACGGAACCTACCAGTTGTGGGAGAGGGTAGGCAGCAGGCAGGACATTGACACCTTTTTTTGGTCTTAAAATTAAGAGAGCTAATCACAGTTAAGAGGGGAAAAGGGTTTTACCTCGGTATTTATTTAAGGATCCTTAGGTGCACCGAAATGCACATCGAAATGCACCCTGAAATCCCGCCAAAGAAATGGCCACTCCCAGTGTGATGAGTATACAATTATAGGCCTTGCAAAAATTAGCACATCTGTCAAAGATTCCCCAATGAGGGACCCGGGTGAGACCCCCATCCGAGGAACCCTCCCCCTGGATGGGCCTATCTTTGTTTACAGAATGTGTTCTGGAGAGGACCTTGGTGTCTGGGGATTTTAGAATGTTTGGTCTCTTGGCTTAACAGAATACTGGGTCTAAGGGGAGTTATCAAACTTAAAGAATTATAACTATGTAGGCTAAAAGCACTAAGAATACGTAAAAGCTACATAAGAGTGTGTCTAAAAGGGGTATAAAAGAAAAAGCAAAAATCATCATGGCATCAACATGGTCACCAGGGAATATTCTCACAGTTTCAAAACAAAGCAGAAATATTCTCTTTGTAATGATTGCCAAGGAATGCCTAGAGAGTAGAGGTCATTAGCACCTCAGTTAGCATCTTGTTTCTAATAGCTTTCTTAGAAAATGCATTCCTTTGAGATGCAACAAAATCAATTCACAGAACTGCAGAATGGTTGGGGTTGGACAGAAGCTCTGGAGGTCATCTTGTATAACCTCCCTGCTCAAGCCGGGTCAAATTCTCAGGCATTGTTTTGAGCAAGAGAAATAGTATTGCAAGAAAAGGGCCATCAACACTTCGCTTTCCTCTCCTCCTACTTCTGAATTTCTCATAAAGAGGTGTAAAACTAGACAGATCCAGAACAGAGAGGCTTTAAATATGAAAACATCATACACTTTCTTCTTCCACTTACTGTGCTGAAACAACTCCAGCTACTCTGGTACTTTTATTCAGATCCTGGTCAAAAGGGGAAAAAAAAAAAAAAAGACGAAATAAAGATTGTGATTGTTTACCATTAGGAGAAGAGGGGAAAAAAAAGAGTTGGGAAGAGAATGGAAAAAAGATGATCGAGATGAAGGCAGTGTAATAAAGCAAAGCCAAAGGTCATGTTTGAAAGCAAAGTAAAACAAAAGATTTATTCTTTGCTTCCCATCAGCAGGCAATGCCCAGCCACTTCCCCAGAAGCTGGGCTTCAGTGTGGGTAGCAGTTGCTCCAGAAGACGAAAGTCATAAGTAACAAATTCCCCTTGCTCTCCCCTTTCCTCCTTTCTCTTAGCTTGTATTGCTGACCAGACACCATATGGTGTTCAATGTCCTTTGGTCAGTTTGGGTCAGCTGTCCTGGTTGTGTCCCCTCCCAAGTTCTTGCCCACCCCCAGCCGACTGATGGGGAGACAGCACTGATGCTGTGCCAGCACTGCCCAGCAGCAGCCAAAGCACTGGGGTGTTGTCAGCACATTTCCAGCCACCAATGCAAAGCACAGCACTGTGAGATCTGCTGGGGGAAAATGAACTCCTGCTCAGCCAGACCCAATATACACTCCCACTTGTTTTCTTCCCTTTTCTGCATCCTGAAGCCACTGTAGTATAAGTGGACATCAGCGACATAAAAGTATTATACCTCTCTGAATATTATCAGTCTTGTTCTAAGAGAAAGCCAAACGTTTTAAGAAGTGAATTGAGGGGGATTAATATTTAGTATACAAAGTGAATATTTTTTGGGTCTTTTTGTAAATGTATGTTGTGATTTCTTTAAATCTGGTTGATCATATTAGAAATCAAATTCCCAGAATTTGCATTGTTCCTGTGCTGTCACTTTTTTCCCTCCACATGGCAGTGGAACTAATTTCCAGGAAAGAAAATAGTGTGACAAGCAATATTGAAAGCTAGCGTGTGAAATTATCAGAGTACAGAGCTCTACATTTTATATCAGAAAATCTGCATTTGAACTTGATAGCGTCCCTTCGACAGTATTTATTTAAAGCCTTGAGATGTAGCAACAGCCACAGAATTAAAAATAAATCCCAAGGTCAACAGTAGTAGAAAACAATTTAGTAACACCTAAAATAATGTCCATTCATTCTTTACTAAACATTACATTTAGCCGTTGCAGAAACTAGTATTATGGCAGTGTATCTTTCAAAGATAAATAACCATACTATAATACAATGATATGTAAAACATTTAAAATACAGTTGTACTTATGAAATAGAGAAAGCTAAAGCATTATGCTACAGGGGGAAAAAAGTAATTTAAAATTTAAATTAATCTAAGTTAAATACATATCAGAATTCCTGAAGTAGTAGGCTTCATATGAACTGGTCTGAGCCTGTGATGTACTTCTAAGTCTAATAACAGCCACATTATTCTTTCTTTAGTAAAGATAATTAAATATGTTGTGTTCTATACAGCAACCACAGAAACTGCTTATTAAATGTTTTACATACTAATGCTGAAGACTTGTCATTAAACCAGCTTGCTGCAGCACACCAAACTTTAAGAGAGTTTGGACAGTTTTTCAATGACATTGGAAGACTGGGTCGCTACAGATACACATACGTATTTTTAAATTACATTGCAGATAATTTTAAAAGCCTTTGACTATGACTAGAATCTGTTAATGTTATAACTTTTTAAAGGTCTCTCAGTTCCAATACATCTTTTCGTTTCAAGACTGGAATTCATCAGAAAAGAGGACAGAGAAAATGAGATGCAGAACAAATGCTCTGGTCATTAAATTGTCATTTTCCATGTATCCCACTGTCTACAGCAATGTGTGATAGTCATTTTCCTGAAAGACTTCAAAATCACCCACAGCAAGGGCAGCTGCTGACATTTGATAATGTAAACATGCAGAGAGCAGAATATTTTAATATTGTGAGGTGTATTACTGTTCCTTAGGTTAGCATGTTAGCTAGAGACTGTGGCTGTGACTAATCCCTCAGCAGACAGGTGTCCATTAATTTCAGTCATAATTCACTAACAAGACTAATTATTAAAAAATTAAGAAGTGAGGAAGGTAGAAAGGCAAGGTAAGGATAGTTGTAAACAAAATCATTTGCTATCTCAAGATAGATGGTTTTAAGTTTAAAATTTTGTGTAAGTGGACAATCTCAGAAAGACTAGCTTGACTAAAATAGCTCATTGAAATATTTCAGCTCTGTGATTTAACGCTTGACAAATGGAACAGACATGATTAGTTTTGGTCTGCAAGTGTGATGTTTGCATCGATTTTCCTTTGCTATGAGGATCATTGCTGAATTTCAAAATGGAAACTGTCATTAACACTTCATTCCTTCATATTTCCCACCCTCAACCCTAATTTCACCAATTGCCTTTTTTAATGAAGAAAAGTGATGAAAAATAGTGAGTTGTCAGCAGCTGTTTTTCCAGCTACAGATCTATGCATGTAACCACATATTTATTATTCATCTGTGCTTCTCTCCCAATCTGTCTTTAAGAATAATAATTTATCTTTGAACTACTCGTAGCAATATTTAACCACTGAACCTTTTAATTACTTAAACTACTGACAACCAGGGCTCACTCAAATGCTGAGATAATAGTTTTGTACATGCAAGCTGAATTAAAAAGGTAAATGAATGAACGTTTCAATTTTTAATAATATGCCAGTTTTGAGTAGAATCTGAATGTTCCTGAATGGTAAAGATGCCACATAAATATTTACACCTCTGTGTGTGTGTATGTGGGTGCAGGTATGTATATACATACAAGTATATATTTCCTTGACCAAGTATTTTGTGCTCAGGTTTTTTTTCAGCTATGCATCATCATATAAAAGGCGCACATCTAAACTAAGGTGGTCACCTACACTGCTTCCTGGTACACTGACAGAAACTGTCACCTGCAAAGGACATGTCACATGACTTGCAATCCTAATTTAGCACAGGATTGAATACATACAAACAGGGTTTAACTTTCCCCTTGAGCTAAAGAGGAATCCCAGATTTCTTTTCTACAATAGACACTTTCTTTTGGAAGGATAAAATGCTGGGAGAACGGTACAGTATTGCTCAGAAACGTATAGCCAATGAGCGAATCTGTAATATGGTCAGGAACACTTCCCTAATCTTTGCACTTTTATGTATCTTTTCTTAGCTCTTAAACCTAGTGTAAGTCTCTTTTGGATTTCATCATCATTATATTATTTATAAGTGCCAAATACTCAGGATACCCTGAAAATAAATGAAACTGAAAAGCAGGGATACCGATTCTTATTCTGAGTTGCAATTCGATGTGAAGAAAGCAGATTTAAGATCTGCGTGTCAGTCACATGAGACTCTTCAAAGCTCACAAGTCCTCTGGACTAGGACTTGACAGAGAATAAGGGAGGCCAGCCATGCAGTCTGCCCTATGCACTCCACAACCCTCAGGCTACAAAGAATTCAGGGATCCCTATATTTCAGATCCACTTTACCTCTGGCTCACAGGAAGGGATATGCATGTGTTCTTACCAACTAAAACATGCATAGATGATTTTCTAGCACCAAAAGCCCACAAAAACCACTTTTCATTTTTTCACAGAAATCACTTTTCATCCAGGTTTCACAAGATATAAACGCATTCCACGCTAATGCCTTATTTATTTATCATTTCTCACTCTCTAGTGAGAAAATAATTTTAATGATAGTAATAATAACAATGCAATGAGAGACAAGAACCACTGTCATATGGTTCTAGAGTCTACCAAAGTATACTTTTCCTACTCATATATTAGAAGTGATGATTTTTTGAATAGAACATAGAAAAGTGTGCCTGAGCTAATTTGCAAGATGAAAAATAAAAAATATTTTACAGATAAGGAATAGTTCGTTGTCCTGGGTTACAGGTTATTCTATCCCAATTTTTTTTTAAGTTGTTAAAACCAGCTGGGACAGCACTCCCTGCCTCCACCCTCTGGACTATCTTCTGTTAATGGGCCCATCAATGCCTGCCCCATGACTCACAGATAACTCTGCTCCTGGACTATCTTCTGTTAATGGGCCATCAGTGCCTGGCCCCATGGCTCACAGATAACTGGCTCCTGGACTGGCTCCTGTTAATGGGCCCATCAGTGCCCCACCAATGACTCACCATCCCATTGTTGGATGCTCCGCCCAGGGGGAAGGAACTAAGCATTCTCACCAGGATAAAGTCTGGGGTTTTGGGACAGCAAGTCACCTCTTCGGCTGGATTTCCCTGGGGAGCTGTTTCTTCCACTGAGGAGCAACTTCTTCCACTGAATTCCCAGAGGAAACCTACACCTTTTCTACAGGATCATTGCTTCAACAGAACTACATCTGCAATTCCAGGAGGACTGCAGCCACCACTTAACCGGACTACTACCAACACCCTGACCAGCAGGGAGTCAGGTTCTATTCTTCTGACTTTGGCAGTAAGCTTGGGGGGGGGGAGGGGTTTCGTTTTCTTCATTGTACTATTGCATTTGTATTTTCTTTTTTTTTTCTTTTCTTTTCTAGTAAAGACCTGTTATTCCTATTCCCACATCTTTGCCTGAGAGCCCCCTTAATTTCAAACTTAGAAATAATTCGGAGGGAGGGGGTTTACATTTTTCCATTTCAAGGGAGGCTCCTGCCTTCCTTTGGTGGACACCTGTCTTTCAAACCAAGACATTCGTTCAGATCTAAGTACATAATGGTGACCGAACATTATTTCGTTGTCTAAATTATAGATGACCTATGTGTGACCTCATAGACACTTGGATTTCCACGAGGTCTGATGTCCTTACCGCCCAAATGTCTCATTTTGAACATGATGCTTTCCCTTACCTAACTAATTAACTGTAGGATTATGCTTGGCATATTTCCTAAACCCGTATCTACGTGATAAGATGTCTTGTAAAACTCTTCCAAAAAGAGAACAGAAAGTGCAAGAAGAAAACGTGGTGCCATTTCGATCAGCTGGTAAACTAGGAAATTTCCCCGAAGCTGAAGAACTGGGCTCCAACTACTTTCTTAACACAGCATCTACTTCATGAGGACATGATAAATTTCTTTCCTTTCTGCCCACTCCGTCTGTCTTGGTATTAAAAATGGGTTCAAATCTCCTCATACAGAGAACAATCTCTTTCTCTCACCTCAGAAAAAATCTTTAGCAGTAATCTGCCAGAGAAAAGGCAATCTTCCAGGTTCAACAGAATTTTGTGAGAAAGGGATGAGTGATAACTAACTCCAAGATAATTTTACAGCTGTGAGCCAGAAACGGGCAGAGGTACTTCTGTGAATTATAAACTGTGCATCAGAGAAGACAGCACTTAAAGACATCCTTCAGAATTCCCTAGTGACCATTTACAGTATTTTATACTTAGATCCAGGTTCCACTTCATAACTTTATGGTATGGATAAATGTCCAAGTAAGGAACAGAGTCACTCAGTATTCCTGTTACAGTACACACAGAGAGACAGGCTACACTGTCAAGTAGATTAATTTTTGGGTGATCTGATTTACTCCCCCCAGAACATGTATTTCTTCACTATCTACAGAGGGAGCCTACAAAACTAAGAGATTCCTACTTCATATGCCTATCTAAGCTTCTGAAATACAATGAGTATGGATTTGGTTTTGAAAGATGTATGTTTATCTGTTTTCATTACCTAACTTCCACAAAACTGAGTCAAATCATTAGTGCCTGAGCTCTATGTTACATCAGCCAATCTTTCAAACAGAAATGCTGTTAGAACTAGCAATCACATTCTACTTTCCTGAGACTGGATCCAGCCTGCTAAGTCAAAGACAGAAATGAGGATGAAATCAGAAATTATTTGTAAGTGAAAAATGCCAGCAAAAACTGTTAGGAATATTAATGATGAACAAGTCAACCAGTTCTAATAAACATAATAAAGAAAATTCTGGTAAAAACTGACTACCCAACATGCAATTAAATATAAAACTATTGAACTTCAAGTTTTATGTTCCAGTTGAGAGAGCCCACCATTACAAAAAAAACAGCTAATGACACATTTGCATTGTTCTCTAAGGATATTTCTTGTAAATAAGCTTTGAATTTCAGCATAATCAGAGAAAAACACTTGAGAACCAAGTTTTTCTAAAACAGGTGTTCACAATATAAGTAGCTAGCAGATACATTAAAATTAAAAATACATAATTATTTTTGCAATAAGAGACTGCTACTTATAGTTTACTTTTTGAACAGACAAGTATCTATTTGTTTACACAAGTATACAAACTTTTTTACATGAAAATTAAGAATTTCTTATTTTTATTGCATTAAAACAAGACCATTCTTTCAACTGATATATCTATACATTACGATACCACAGTTGTAATTTAATTATCTTGATCAAAAATGAAGAAAAACATTCAGTCAGAAATACAGATTTTTTTCTGGAAACAGTTTGCAGCATCCTGTAATGGAGAGGGAAGCCTCAGTCCATTACTACGGAGAAACCAAAGGTCAAAAGCAAACAAAATAGCCAAATTCTAAGGATCATTGATTCGCAAAGAGGACGCCTGCAGAGGGACTCAAGGCGCAGTGTAGTTTTATCTTACATTGTGGCCTGAGGATGGAACAGTTTCAGGGAGATTATATGGCTCCAAATTATCACAAATATATTCCAAAATCCTTTCACTCCATCAAAATGGTTTTTGCAGATATAATCATACTTGCACTAGAGAAAAAATTTATGAGTTTCCAAAGGAGGCGAAAAGAAGGAACATGTGCATACATATGTCCAGGTGACACAGCCTGGCCACTTAATATCAAGTCAGAACTTTTTTAATAGTTTGTTCAGAATAAAGCAGCAAATTCTTGGCAAAGATTTGCAACCAGTAATAATGATGGCAACATTTTTTTTTTTAAGATTTGTAACACATTATACAACCATTCACTTATTTTTCAAAATAATACTTTACTAAATTCAACATCATTTCCTCAACAGAGCTTTATGTATTCAATCACTGCCTAATAAGTATCATTTAAGTCTTGCTTAAATCTTTTACTGGACTTTTGCATAAGGATGAACACCATTCTCATAGAGAAATCCCTCCTTTTGCTATGAGATGTCTTGTCTGTGATTATCACTCCAGAAAGTTTTAAGCCAAGTTTTCTAGAGTTCTGTTTGTGCTTTCATAGACTAACCTCTAGATGGGAGAAATCCTTGAGGGAAAACACAGATATGCATCCTCATGTTCCTAATGCATGCATCACCATTCCTTCTACATAATTTGGTAACCGTTCTTCACACACTGCCAGCCAGAGAATTCCCTGAGTTAGACAGCTCCTGGTTTTGCCATTAACAGCTTCAATATAAATGAAAGCATAAGCCATACCTTCCCCATGTTCCAGCAAGAGCTCCCTCTGCTTCTCTTCTTCTCTGAGTCCTATCTAAGTTGTGAAGAATAGAACCTCTTTTTCTGGGGATGCAGCATTCAAAGACAGGTCTAACTAACAGCACCACTAGACTTAAATAAAATATAACGCTTAAAATATAACACTGCGAGCTAGGGTTTTACATTTTCCAGGACTATGCCTATGTTTCCAGCTAATCATTCTGAGTCCAGCTGACCTGAAAGTTGGCCCGGCCACTGCATACGTCTTCAAACCTTAGCAGTTCTGAAGACAAAGCTTTATCTCATCATATTTGCTCACAACAGACAAGTTGTATCTAGAGATCCACAGAGATTAAAACAAGTACAAATCTTCATTTTCGGTACACTCATAATGGGAAATCATTAACCTCACCAGGTTCTTCTTCCCTTTCATCTTCTAATTTGAAGCAAGGGAGGTGTCAGATGAGAGATGAACTTGGGGATAATTATTCAAGTAATTTACTCAAAATAGTAACAGATTAGTGCTAACTAGTTCTGTTGTATGTTCTGACTGTTCTCCACCAGCTCAAAGAAGACTTTTAAATTGAATGGGAAAACAAGGGTTCAACCATCTGTGTGTTTAGTGTTTTGTTTTCCCTTAGCTAATCTACTGTTGTGCATGCAGTACGCAAATGAACTTAACTGGACATTTACTACCAAGCTCATAATAAGGTGATTCTCTATGGTACATTTAACAGAATTAGTAGTTTAGAAATGCATATGGTCCCCTATTAGCTTCCTGCAACCTTCAGCGACTAAAGGAAACTGCAGGTTTTTAGATCGTATCACCACAAAAGTAGATCACCTCTTTTCAATAAAATCTCTTGTCTGAGAGGCTTGCAGACAAATAAATTACTAACTTTAATTCACTGAACTCAAAATTAATTGAAGAGGGAGGGTATGGTGAAATCAGGAGCAGTTAGGTAGCTATGTAGACTTGAGGCAAAACTGAAAATGAAGGCCCAGGTTACAGATAAAATTTGTTAATACTTTATTCACCAAGCCAATGCACTCTAGTAATATTTTCAGGCATCTAATTCAACAAATACATTATGTGTGTAGTTACCTGCTGAAATTACTGAAACTTTCAAATACTTAATTTGATGTTTAGCTTGGGAGAATACTATAACAACTTGCAGAAACAGTTACACTAGACGAGATGAATGCTAATTTGAAAAATAACAACAGGCTTTTATTATTTCACTTAAATTAAATATTTTTAAAACTTACTAATCCTAATAGTGATAAAAGAGAATAATGCTTTCAGAATAAAAAAAGAGTTGGGGCAGGAATAAGATGAGACTACTTGCATTCAGGGTTTATCCATACAAATATGCATTTTATGTAGCTAAGCAGTCTTCATTCATTATACATTTGTGTCTAAAGTGGCTGTCTCTGAAAGGCTATGCTTCCACAGTCATTCTTGACTGTGAAGAAAAATATGCTTCAGTTTTTCTCCATATGACTTTGCCTGATGTGCAAACATAAGGCGCAATTCAGCTGCTCACTTCTCAGCTGTGAAGGGACTTTGCTGCCATTGCTGCAGGGAAAAATAAATTAGTCACAAATTATATGGCTGTTAATAAACAGCCATAACCTACTGGTAAAAGGCAATCTTTTGGGAAAAAAAAAATCCTTTGAGAGTGCTTTTCGTATTGGATACAAATTGTACAGGTCTACAAGGTACCTTTCAGTGAGTGACCACAATAGTGGGTGTGAGAATGACCTCTGTAGCATCATCAGCTCCTGAAGGCAGAGAACTGGCGCAATGAGAGGATGCTGAGGCTGATAAAAAGTTTGTTAGTCTTGATCTGCTCTTTAAGACGTCTCCGTATCTGGCGTTTGCAGCCAGAATATTTTCTATTCGGTCAGACCCTGCATTTGCTGTTCAGACACAGTAGGTCAGGTTCCTTTGCTAAAACTTCTTTTAAAAGCCTCCTTTATTAATCCTGTCATGTTCTCTCAGCATTTGCATTTATACTAAAACATGAGGTGAGACCACCGTTTTTTAGATACGGGCTAGTCCTTTATCCTTATTCCACCAACCACGTCCCTTAATCCTGCTGTCAGTCACATCAGGTAAGACATGCTCTGATGCAAACTGTGCAAATAAAAATTAAACAAATTAAAGTCTTCATGAACTGTCTTGAGGAAAAATCCAAATATGTTCGAATTACTTCCTGGCCTCATCCACATTCTGAAAAAGAAAATCTCAGAATGTGGCATAGCATTATTAAAATTCACATTGCTCTATAATTATGTACATGGAATATGGATATTGTTATTTTTCCTTTTCACATTTGCCAAGACATAGTGCGGTGCTACATCTCCTATGTCTTAGCAATCTGTTATTTCCTGCATCCTCCCTGCCAGGTTCCCTTACCTGCTTTTGGGTCTCTCAAACTTTCCTTGTAACCTCTTCCACTCAGAAACCTTTCTAAGCAAGATAGAATAAAAGCTTTTTTTGTTGCCCTTCAAATACTCCTTTTGAATTGTTTTGTCTGTGGGACCTACACAGCTCTGAAGATGAGATCACCACTATCATGCTACCCGGTATCGGCACCTTGGGGTCCCTCTCCGTATCTCCCTGTTTTTTCTCCCTAGCAAATCTGACCTGGCAATTACCCTTTCACCATGCTCAAAGAGCACCTTATGCAAAAGATGTGAAGTGTCATTGGCAGATTCTAGCAAGAACCTAAACAAGTTAATGCGAAAAGTTGGTATTGGGAAAGGACATGAAAGAAGAGGAAAACAAGAGCACAGCTGAAACAAACAAATTATGAGGAAAGGTGCAGGAAGGAACTGGAGTAAATATCTGAGCACAGGGAAACAATGTCCTTAGTTAAAATTGTGAAGACCATTTAGGAAGAACTGTGAGAACCCCCTGTGGGCTTTAGATTCCTCCTTTCTATTTGTGACAGAGGTATTACTTGCAAGAACCCTTTGTCTCTGCTCCCAAAGATGACTTTTCTGGGCACAGAACCTACTAATTCCCTTTCACCTGAACAGAACAAGATTTTTTTCTTCCGGAAAGTTGGTCTGAATGAAGTATAAAGGCCCCAGAGGATTAAAAAGTCCCCCAAATATTTCTGGATCAAGAAACTGGGGAAAGAAATAACCCAATCCAAGTGGCAGTTTTCCCCTCCCACTTTTTTACAGTTTGCAGTTACTTTCCTCTCCAAAAGAAAGGTAATAGTCTTGGCATAAGAAACAGACTATAAAAAATATATTCAACCCAAATGCTAGCTTCCTCAGTGCCAAATCCTCATTTAAGGAAACATGTGTGCGTGCTGGAATAAATTTTACTATAGTTAAACGGAGGGAAATCTTCTTAAGGCACTCCAGTCATGCTTGAGGCAACATTTTGGATTCACTGTGATGAACCCTGCTGCTCTGCCTTGGAGGCAAAGTTTACCTCCTGATTGGAAACAGCTTGGAAGTAATTTCAGACACACTTCATAATACAAGCACCCTAGAACAAGAACTAGAACTGAGGCATCCAAAATCTTCAGGAACTCTTCAGAGTGGATTTCTAGATTTAAGAAATGCACATATAAAATCCTAGCAGCAAAATCTAGAAAACTGTTTTTCCCGCTGAGAATATTTAGCATTGTCACCTAAGAGCTACTGTTGACAAGGTGTTTGAGACAAAAGTCCTTCTTATACTCAGGCTAGGTGTTCCCCTTGACATCTTATTTGCCACTTTCACTCTCACTGATGTATCCCTTTTTGATAGGAGATTGATGAAGCATATAGTTCCAAATACATTCAAGAGCCCAGTGATTAAAGTAGATTTTAATTTCCCCCCTAACAAATTCTACATTTTCAACTTCAATCCAGCACACCTTCACGTAAGCTGAAGGACCTAACAACCAAGACACTGATGATTCTTCTAGAAATAACATTTAGAGATGTCCTGCATTCTACAAATAAATACATATTTATGGGCTAGAGGGAGAAGGGAGAGGTGACAGACTGACACAAAGGCTTACGGAATTGGTCAGGGTATTTCTGTGGGAGAGTTCAGGTCAAATCCCTGCTTCAATAAATATTTATTAATCTATACCACTGGAACAGCTTGGAAAACAATGGGTGTTTGCTGCAGAACACCTTGCCTGCCAGTTATGACATTCCTCCAGGCTTACTGTGACAGTGAACCAAAGCAAACTAAACCTTACTGTCTTAGGATGGGATGAAGATGGCATGAAAATGTGATTTAAAGAGAATACTACGTGAGAGCAGACTGCAGATCTCAGCTTCTCTGGTGGAACTAAGTTCTTAACTGTCTTTGAGTAAATGGCCATAGGCCCTATTACTCTCTTCAGTGTTTCTTTCTGTCTAGTTTGTGTTATTCAGCTTTCATATTTCTGTGTTTTTTTTCTTGGGCAACTAATTGTCTCCAGACAAGAGGATCTTATTGCAGATAAGGGTCCTCAGCCCAAGGCTGTAGTATTTTCAAAGTTACAGCACCTAAATTATTTTCTGAATCTAAAATCTAACCATACCTGTTTTGGTTAGAATGGATATTGCTAACCAGAAATTTGTCTTATTAATCCAAAAATACAATAATGTAAAAAGGGGTTTATACCAGATATTCAGAAACCTTGCTGTATGCTATTTGGAATCTTGCACCATTCTCAGCAGAATTACATCATTCCAGGAATTATTCAACCAGAAAAAAAGTAAAATCACGTTTTTGACTCCAAGTAAATCAAGCATGCATGAGGCACTGGTCAGATTTTCAGCTCTTGTTTGCTTCAAGTTCTAATGCTCTTGAGAAAAGAAAACTGAAAGGAAAACATGCCAAAACATACAGAATAACATTACATAAAAATAGTCTCTACAGGTTAAATTAAAGACAAGAAGATGTCTTCACTCTTACAGTGCTGGGAGCTTTGTAGGCTCATACATGCTTCATGTTACTACCAGATTCACAATCACACACACATATCTTATCTTTTTAAAGAAATAAGATTTCTTTTTGCAATTCACTGCATTCATAATTTCTCTGCCACCGTTATAGTGAAGGATCAGTGCCACCTACAGACAGGGATCAGAGTGGAGTCCAACTCAATGTGAAGAAAAGTAAGAAAGCATCTCAAATGTTAAATCCTGGAACTTCTAGTTAAAACAATCCCACAGTAAAGAGAAAGAGCTGACATCAAGATTCACAGAAATACTGAGATCTTTTTATCTGCTTATACTTACTGATCACAAGCATTTCCTTAACAAGTCACTACAAAAGATGAATTCTGGATGCTGCATTTGGCTGTATCACATTTCCAAATGCAAATCTCATGCATATCTGAATAAAGCAGAACACACTGCTGTCAGCTCCTTTTCTGTGCATCTAGTTAATTTTGGTTGGTTGTTATCTGAGTCAGTTCAAAGGGGAAGAAGTCTTCCCCCTCAATTATGAGTGCCAATTAGATCCTGGTTTAATGATCCAGTTAAAATTAAACCCAGCCAACTTCTCACCCCAGACAAGACTGTATTAAACCAAACCTAAAACTTCAGAAGAGATTACAGGAAGGCTGGTAGAACAGAGCTCATTAATCATGCTAGTTTAAGTGTTGGCAATGGCATGGTTTCTTTTACTTCTGGAGAAAGGAAGATAGGAGCAGAGGGGACTGGGTTACCTTCTAGTCTAATCTCTTTAAACCCAAACCAGTTTGCCTGCCCTTCCTGCCCTCGTACACATATAAACTTATACATGCATACGTGTGTTAACATGACTAACGGTGATGGAAAAGCATTAAATATTTACATATAAATAGTTGTGTGTGTGTGTGTAAGAGAGGCTGAATTAGCACCACTGATACAGCACAGAAAGCACAGAATTTACCCACCCCACCAAGAGACCTGTGGCCAATGTGGCACAAAGGCTTCAGAGAGGGGTGGCTGCTGTACGTGTGGAGAAACAACCGATTGCTGCAGCCTTTGAAAGCCAGCACATGACTCATTGCTGGTGATGGATAGAAGAAACATAGCATAACTAAGGCTCATGAGAATAAGTAAATCAAGCCTTTTATTTCTTCTTCTGCTGTACACTTCCTGCATAACCTTGTTGCTAGTCTCTCAGAGACTAAGTTTTGCTATATGTTAAAGAGGGTTAGTAGTACTTACTTACCTGACAGATATGAGATTAGGTTAAACCAGCTAAAGCCCGGAGACTCTCACAGGGAGAGTTCATTTGCAGAAGTAGTTATTAACTATTAGTGTACTGGCATAGTGCAGGCAAACTCAGCAGCTTTGGGGATTTTAAAAGAGGAGAGTAGGAAGTCATTGCTGACCTCTCCTTTTAAATCTTACTTCAAACTTTGACCTTCTGTTTCACATAATAGGGCAAATATTGTTTTATGAGTTGCCAGGAATTTCTCCCAAATTATTTATTGCCGTCATTCATTTTACCCAGAAACAGTCTGAGCACAAAAAGAATGAAGAAAAACAGGCTCAAAGATCTGTAGTGTAACAGGGCAGACTGTTAAAATAGTGATGAGATTCTGCTGTAGAAACCATGTTTTATGCACTTCCTTTTTATTTTTAATCTTCTCTTTGAATAAAAAAATAAAATAAATAATTAAGACATAGAAAATAATTTCTTAAAATTACATTACATTTTATAAAGTTTTTAGCAACTTTATTTTGCAAATCTGCTAATTTTTTATCTATGCCTTTTTAGAGAGATGCTCAACTGATAATAGCTCCCATTATCCTAGAAAATATTTTCAATTCCCTAAGTGACCTTTCACATTCTGTTGATTCATGTTACTCTATTTGCATTAGCAAAATACACAAAATATAATTTAGCAATCTAAACCACAATCAGTGTATCAGTAGATTGCATTGTATAATTAAAATAGATGTTGTATACTTTCACAATTTAGTGAATTAAAATTTCTAAGATTATTAAATATCTTCATCTCACAAATAATAGTTAAAATAAGTTAAAGTGTCTTGTACTTTATAACTGGATCAAATTGATTTGAAATAGCAATTTCCAAAAGCTCTGCAGAACTGATGTAAATCAATTATTCCAGATGAATGAAACTCAGAACCTGCTCATCTATCTTGCAGTATGGGAAAGTTCTTCATTTATCATCACCAGTGTCTGCTCTTGAACTATGCACTCCAATTTTTCTACTTTTGAATGATACACTATTAGGAAAGAATTCAAAAATAAAGCCAGATTCTGAGGAACAGCAGACATAATTGTTCCTCAGCAGGGAGAAATGGGTTACACTACGACAAATTCCTACATTCTAACTTTTCCTGCCAATACATTACAAGGTTTGGACCAAACAGTTATCCCACTGTCCCAATTATTCATCTGTATAGTAGCAACCATAGTATTTAAATCAAAGAGAAGTCATTATTTATTTATGTTGACCAAGTACACTAGAAAGTGTAAGGTTTGTTATTCAGGCCAAGTATCACCACAGTGATACTGTGCATATAACATTTACTAATTCTGAGCACTTTTGCATTTGTTGAACAACATATGCCATGGGAATGAGGGGTGGAGGGGAGGAGAAATGGCATAGTTCAGAATTGAACTAAATCTAAACTAAATAATAAGCTTTATTTAAATGTTATAGATTAGAAATGGTGCTAACACCAGAACCTTATTCAGCAGTTAGTGTTATATGAAGGCATGACTGCTAGATGTTTATTTTACCCATTAAAGAAATTGTTAGCCATCTCTTTTTTCATCTTCTACATCTCATTTACTTTTAATCTGGCATCGTCATTTAGAATTACATCTGCAGTTAGAACCTCTTTTGATGCAAGTCTTAATTATCTTAAGGTTTAGAAGCAGGAGTTTAAGTCCAGCTTTTGATTTTTTTAATGGATATGTTCATTATTTATAGATATTTCTATACCTCTCATCACAGTGGTTCTGTATGCCAGAAATTCAGCCTGCACTCTAACCCATCCCTACATTCCCTCCCAGATTCTACGAATAAATTCCTTTTGAATGTTAATCTCCTGTGAAGGTTTGCACATTTTGTTATAAAAATTTTAACTAAAGTAACGTTAGTCTATTTTATTTTCCGTTAGTACAAAAAGAAGAAGGAACCATAGAAGCTCAGCCCTGGAACAAATTTCCTTTCTTTTCTCTGTTAGGGGCAATGATTTCTGCGGGGCGGTGACTGGACATGGCAGGGCTGGCAGCAGTCTCTGCCGTGACTGGAGCCCCTGTTAGGACAAGACCGCCTGGGGCTGCACCTGGAAGCCAGGTGTGCCTGAGGCCATTCCCGGCAATGACACCAGCGGGCCGGGAGCAGCCCCAGGCGTACAACTGAGTGCTCCTGAGCAGCCCCAGGCGTACAACTGAGTGCTCCTGCGCTCCGAAACGGAGCGGCTCCTACGAGCTGCCGCCAGGGAAGGCTCCCTGCTCTGGCTGTGCCAGCACAGGCGCCGCTGGGAAGAGCGCTGGGTGGTGGGAGCCGCAGGCAGGGCGGGGACCCCGGACCCGCTGCGGCAGGGCACAAGGTGTAGTGCCGGCAGGGCCAGGGCGAGACCCTCATCTGCACGCAGCCTCCGATGGCCAGGATGGGCCACGGCCTCCCCACAGGGTGCCAAGGAGCGTCTGGCCATGGCCAGCCCCAAACCCCACAGGCCGGCTTCAGGAAGCGTCAGCTTAGCACCGGCCCCCTGCACTGCTCCCCAGTGTGAATGAGGCTAGAGAGGCACACTGAAATCCGGCTCCCAAAAATGGTTTATCATGTACATATAAAGCAACGCTTTCTTTCAGGACAGACCCATTCAATGCATAATGGGTCAGGTTGCCCAATGCTGGAATCTCTTCATCTGTAAAGTAAGATGCTAAT
This sequence comes from Oriolus oriolus, assembly GCA_013400235.1. Lineage (NCBI taxonomy): Eukaryota > Metazoa > Chordata > Aves > Passeriformes > Corvidae > Oriolus > Oriolus oriolus. The sequence continues at coordinate 402,530 of VXBT01004120.1, forward strand.
AATATTCTCTGATTAAACAGACACACAGACTCTTTAAAAAGCTGTACATTCTTCAAAAGCAATCATCTTCACAGCTGAGGAATGAGAAAATGGAGTAGCAATTACAAGTTTTTCCCCGGTGCTCTACAGCAAATGAGTGCAAGAACTGGATTTCATGAATGTTAAGTTAAATCTTCACACGCATTTGACAGGAAGGACATGGGCACATTAGATCTTGCCCTAGAACAAGGAGGTGGATTAAATAACAATTGAGGTGACTTCTAATCCTTTGATACCATGCTGGGCTGCCCTGTCACTCTGCAACTTTTTAAATCTCTATGTAGATGAGGACAGGTAATGGACTAACAATTTGATATTATCTGCATCCACTGTGAATGTAGGCAGAAAACTTTATGCAAAAAAAATGTTAATGCAAAAGCAGCTATTGGCATTTTGAAAATATGACAGACAGGCTCTGAATTCTTTATGAAATACAGAGTCCTTTCCTTTGGCAAACATTTTTGTGGAGAACTTATTGTGCCAAGTAAAATTTCAATAGATCATAAGAGCATAATACACTGTTTATCTGTTGGGTAATGTGACCAGCAACCTTCTTGACATACACCATCTGTGCCTAGGGCATGGAAAAGTTCTTTGAAAATTCAATTATTTGATTATGAAATGTTTCTTTTTGCTGAATTCTGCAAAACTGCTTTGAGGATTGAAGAGTACAAGCCTTGTAAATGGCTTGTGTCCCTGGACTGATACATAATAGATGTTGATTCGTCACAAAGCAGACAACAAGCACTCTGTAGGACAGCACTATAAATATGAAAGAAGTTTGGCTTCTTTTATTTTTTTTTTT
>VXBT01004122.1:6346-20796 GCA_013400235.1 Oriolus oriolus
AGGGATGGGAGCGCAGCCGGGTGCCCGCAGATGCGAGGGACTGTCGCGTCCTTTTCCTTCGGGTAGAGCCTTTCATGAGGAGGGATTCGCGAACTGGGCCTGTGTAGTCCAGAGAGGAGAAGACTGAGAGGGGATCTCGTTAATGCAGATAAGTATCTCCATCCGAGAGGATGGTGGATGGTGCCAGACTCATTCAGTGGTGCCCAGCGACAAGAGGAGGAACAATGGCTATAAACTAAGACACAAAAAGTTTCACCTCGAGGAAGAACTTCTTTACATTAAGGGTGGCATAGCACTGGAACAGGCTGCCAGGAAGGTCATGGAGTCTCCCTCGCTGGTGACATTCAAACCCCACCTGGACACGTTCGTGTGTCACCTGCTCCAGGTGACCCTGCCTTGGCAGGGGGATTGGACTGGATGATCCCCAGAGGTCCCTTCCAGCCCTAAAAATTCTGTAATTCTGTCATTTATTCGACTGCTTGATAACTTGACAGACTTGCTCGTCTAGCTTGATTTATTTGTGATTAAAATAGTATTATGAATACAACTGAAGGGAAATTAAAGTTTTGATGCTTTGAAAGTCTGGCTCTAAACCCAGTGTTCCCTCTGTTATTTTGCTTGGCACGAGTCCTTTTTTGTGTGTTTGAAAACAGGTTGGTTGTTGTTAGAGGTTTTTTTCTGTATTTTTCAGAGGTATGTATGTCTTGCACAAAGAAATTTTCAGCTTACACAAGTCATGGTCATGCTTAGCTGTAGGTGGGTAGTTCCTCATTCTGCTTTGTGTTGTCGTGGGATTTTGACAGGAGATTTGCGTTAGCTAGGCATCACTGGCAAAACATATTGCCCTTATAAATTCATGGTACAGATATTCGGAGTAAGTCATGTGAGTACTGACTCAGGAAGGTCAGCTGAGGGGCAGGCAAAGAAGTTGCTGATATCCTCTCATCACTGGGCGCATTGCAGAAGACAACTACTTAAAAATGAACAGTGTTGTTATTCAGCTTATTTTCCATTTCTCATGGCTCAGGAGTTTCTCGTAGGTATATTACGTTTTCCCTTTTTTTTTTCACTCTTCCATTTATCTTTGTAGGCATTTTTGTGGTGTTCAAAACCCGCTTTATGACAGTGAGAAATTACAGATAAATCTTCCCACAGATGAATTTTAGTAGATAGTTTTGCAGACTTGGACAGCTGTGGCATGAAGTTGTGCACAGATTCTTTATGAAGGTCCATGTTCTCTTTGGATGGCAGAGAATGCGATCTGGCTAGGTTAGGGTCCTCCTGGCTTTAACGTGTGTGAAAAGTGTGGCTCTGTTTCCCTTAATGTGTCTCAGTCTTTTTCATTTAATTTCTGCTCCTGGTAAGTTCTTGGGTAAAAGTTACCTTCAGAAAGCCATTGCTAACTGCCATGAGAATCTGGAAGGATTTCTGATCATAACTGTGAGAACTGTGGAGGAGACAACTGTATAAAACTCCAGTTTGCTTGTGAGGATGTTAACTGTGCTTTTTTATGGAAATCATGTCATCAGATAAAAGTCTAACCGGTTTGCTCGTGTAAACTGAAATGTGTAGTAGTTACATCTGATAAGTACTTCAGGCTTTTGTGGGGAGAGGGTTTCTCTCCCTCTTGTCTTATTACTGAATTATGCTCTGAGAGGTACAGCTACTGCAGTGTACAGATGCCTTAGCTGCAAACTTGTGCTTCAGACGAGGAGCGCAAAAAAAACCTGGGTGTTTTCACACATTAGTCCCAAAAAACTGAGCAGTGAAGCTTTAGCTATGGCAGTGCCAGGGAAATCAAGCAAACTGCTTGTCTACTTACCTACCATCCTCCCCCTGCCCTGGTTTCTAGAAGAGAACTTGATTTTTGCTTTATTCAGTCTTATTTTTGTCTAAACAGTTTTAGACATTTAGACATGTCTAAACATCTAAACAAGGTCTAAACAACATTACTTTGTTGCCTTTACCACATTCTTCTGAGGGGCAGAATTCTATATAAAAATTCAGTAACTTGTGTGAAGCACTGAAAGACTAAATGGAGACTTCCTTATTGACTAAGTGATTAATTTAAACACAGAATCGCATCATCACCTTGGTACCTGGAAAGAAATTTTTGGCTTATACTTGACAGGACCTAGTGCTCTTAATTTTTATCTAGACAATATGAAGTAATGGATTAAGACATCATGAATCCTGTTAGCCTCTGAGATATTCTCCATTGCTGTCTTTCTATCTCACAACTTCTATCTTTCTAAAATGCAATGTTTCTCTAATGCATGAGCACTTTTAACTTTCTTTCAAGTTGTTTTCTATGGTACCTGTGGGAGTGGAAAGGGATATTGCCACCTAAGAGGTTTGCTTTATGTCTTTCTGCTGTCTGTTTCATGCTTAGGTGACTGTCAGCTGCACACATCTTGTGGAATCCAGAAGTGCACCACTGATTTTGTATCTTTCACTTCACGTCTGAACGCGGCTCTTGAGGACTTTGATTTGGAGTTCTGCAAGGCCCTGCGGGCATACTCTGTGTGTACCTATCGCAATTCCAAAGTATGCCGTGGAAACCTAGTCTACCATTCCGCAGTGCTTGGGATTGGTGACCTCATGACCCAGAGAAACTGTACCAAAGATGGACCCACATCTTCTACCAACCCTGAAATGACCCATGATCCTTGCAATTACCGTGGCCACACAGAAGCAAGAGAACATCAGGGAGGAGAGAAGACTTCTCCTACTACTTACCTGTTTTGTGGCTTGTTTGGGGATCCTCATCTGAGGACTTTTAAGGATCACTTCCAGACATGCAAAGTGGAAGGCGCCTGGCCCCTCATAGACAATAACTACTTATCAGTACAAGTGACCAATGTGCCTGTGGTCCTAGGATCCAGCGCTACTGCTACAAATAAGGTACGGATTTTTTTTGTGCACTGGGCATGCATGGAGAAGTAAAAGGCTGAGACAGTTCAGTAAGTAATTTAGCCCTTAACAGTGAAGAAGTGTAGCAGCTGGAGAATCTTCTATGCAGTAGTATAAAAAAGTAAAACACTTAGCATCTTTTTTTCTGAGCATCAAACAAAACAGGTTCTTTTCTTCCCTCTCCTCCTGCTCATGACAAGGAAACCTGTGCCTATCACCACAAAAGCCTGTAAGGATACTGATGTAATACTTTAAAACAGTTATTAGATTATTGTACATCTGTGACTGCCTCTTCACTAATTAGAAATTTTAAAAAATCATAGAATTCTTTGGGTTGGAACTTAAAGAAGGAAAGAGTGTATGGCTCTCCTTTTCATTAATTTTCTAAACTGCATAGCTATAACAGTAGAAAACAAATAATACTGAGAGTGGCACAAAAAACTAGTTGCCAAAACACTGATGTTTCAGAGCAGAAGCAAGAGGGAGAACTGCAGAGAATTGAGAGGAGGTAGCAAGCTATATGGTTGTGAGAAGGACTTAGTAGCTTGGCTTTGTTAAACAAGCAGTGGCCTTAAAATTGTGCAAGAATATTAAACCCTTGTTGAAACAGGCAAGACTTAAGATTGCACTCCTCTCAGATACTTGAGGTGTCTAGAGCAGGAATACATCCACTAGTATTTCATAACTGATGCCATTTCTTTAACTTAAGTCCTTGTTTCTTTCTGCTGAGTGCAGGTGGCAAGTGTGTCCATCAATTACTTAAGCATGCATTTGAAACTGATGTTGTCACGTATCTCTTTTGGAGTGAAAGGGCTTTTTTTTAAATTGTGGTAGTGTAGTTCTTGTATTGTCAAGCTACGTCAGGCTATATGTACACAGCTTCAAGACACCTACATCAAAGAATTTTCACGGTGTTGTTAAGCCTGGAAGTAGGTTTTTTTAATTACAGAAGTAAGAGTTGTCTTACTGAGTCAGAAGCAGTTGTCGTCTTTCACAGCAGGGTAGAGCCTACACATCTTCTGAGGAGTTGGCTGTGCAGTAGTATTAATATGGGAAAATCAGTTTTACTATTAAATTTATGCTGGATTTTGAAGTATTTACTAATGGCAATGCTTGCGTGAGTGAACAGAGATTGGACTGAAACTCAGAATTACATTTTCTTAACTTGTGCCTGTTTCAAAAACAGTCTTCATTGTGAATGAGTTCTGAATAATATATAAGTATAAAATAAGGGAATGAGGCTAACATGAGTAAGCTTTGCAAAAGAGACTTATGTCCCCTGCAGTCTGCTCCAGTGGCTTTATCTAAAGACTCCTAAATAAGTGGAAGAAAAACCTGGATTTTGTAATCTGCAGTAAGCTTTTATACTCAGTTTTGCTAAACTCTTGCAGAATTTTCTTTATTTCCTTGTTCCTGATAGTAGTAGAGGAAAAAGTTGAGACTCTTGTGTGCAAATTGTGTGGATGGCTAGGGTGTGATAGTAGTAGATAGGTGATCTTAACTTTAGCCACATTTTGAAAATGATTGACTGTGGCAGCACGTTATGCTGGTATATGTCTTTGAAGAGGTAATGAAGAGGAGAACACCAAGAATAAATGTATGTACATATTGAGGGAAAGTATGGTTTTAGAAGGTGTGCCTTCTGTATTTATTTATTCTCAATAGGGGTTTTTTGTGTTTTTCTTTGACTTGGGTAAAATGTTTTTTTCCTCTTTTGTAGTAGTCCCTGTCATTGCCCAAGTACAGCTAAGTGTGCAGAAACAATTAAATAAAACAAGATCTATAGTTTACGATACTACAAATATCTCTAATGCTGATATATCTTACATGTTGTAAAGTCCTTGAATATTTTTTTTTGGCCGATAACAGAACTTTGCACACCTGTTGTAGGCAATGAAGGTTGTTTGAATGTACAAGTGACTTAGAAAATAAGTTTTAATAACTCTAATGCATCCTCTTGACTCTGTTATTTCTAGTACGAGCAGGCTACTATAAATGAAATAGAAAAGGCTTGCTAAGCTACACTACCACTGCTAATTCCATTCCTGTAACATTTTCCTCTGCAATTATTGCATTTTGACTGTGGTTGACTATCTGCTGCTGAGTGTACTTAACTGATTTTGGCCACAGGGTAGCTTAAGGAACTTCTAAAGAGCTACACTTCGGTGACATTTATCTACATAGTGTAGTCCCTAGCTGCAAGCATGCCAAAAGGTCTTCTACCTTCTTAACAAGAAAAGTTTTCAGACTGTTACTTTTTGTTAGTCTGGCTGTTTTTTCATTGCATGTATTTGAAATAGATGTTGAACGGGAAATAAAAACAAAGGTGTATGCTGAACTTAAATTGTACAGAAGCCAAAGCAAATACTAACCTAATTAGTCCACTCTAAAGCAGGCCTAATGAAAGGAAGGACAGTAAGAGCAGAAGATTTAGTCTTTCCTGAATGCATTTTTTTAGGGGAAGTGGTTTAAGAAGCCATAGAAACAGAATGTTTAATCTTCACCCCACTGTCCTTTTGAAAGGTGCAAACTGTCACCAGCCCTTGCAGGGATTTAGTACTTTTCACTTTTGTCTTAGCTTTCTAGTGTACTAGTCTTTGAGGCAGTTTGTAATGAAGGCAACATTATGTGTGAAGTTTTCTTCTCTCTCCAAAACCTGAGACTGTGGAACCCCAGCAGTCTGACGACTATCCAGTAAGTTCATAAAGGACAAGAGAATGCCAGGAGAGTACTTCAAATAAGAATGTGAGGAGTAAAAGGATGTTGTTTCTCCCCTACCCCTCAATGTGCGTCTGGCACAAAAGTATGAAAAGCAGGAAAACTTTTCCTTGAATTCCTTAATTGGAAGGGCACATCTTGTGACAGTTGTGTACTTACTCTCAAAAATGGCTCTTTACAGTTTGTAGGTGTTTTGCATATTTGTGTTACCCATAGTAACATCTGGTTTTCACCATGAACAAAGGTATTGTATGTTCTGTGGTCTAGCTGAAACTTGAAACTCCAGTTTTTTTGAGCTTGCCTGATGTGCTTATGCCCCTTGGCATAGGATCCTAGGGCCTTTCAGATGGAGAAGGAGGATCATCACCCAAGTAACTGAAAAACTGAGTTTAAGCTCTTCTTTCTTTTTCTTTATGACAGACTTCTTGTATGGGTTTTGAGTAGGTCACTGGCATTATTTATGTTTGATTTCTCCAGCTCTAGATAAAGAGCCTCCCTGTCTTGGAGTGGTTTTGCAATTCCCTAAGAATAAATGTCTGTTACAGGGAGCAGGTAGGAAGGGTATTGTAGATTGCATTAAATAGATGATTGGGGTTTTTTAAATTTTACTTATTGTGTGCTTTATCTGGAGGGGTACGACGTCTTTATTGCCTTTTGCTGCTTTGACAGGTGTTCTGGATATCACTAGAGTAATTGTCCCTGAATAGCAAATGAGGCAGAGATGCTTGGGCTTGCCAATGGAAAGCTTTCCTTCTTGTTTGGAGGTGTCTTCTTGTTTGCATTAGCTCGAAATGGAGGTTTTCCTGTCCAGGTGTTTTATAATAGATAGCTTGAGGGTGAGAGAGTGAATTTAAGGACATGGGGAAGGAGAAAAACTACAGAGCTTTTTAGTGTAGTAATTTATTGGGTATAAACCTTGTAACCTGGGAATTGGTGCTCTCAGCAGGGTAAGGGAATTTTGGGGATAAATGTTCTTTTTCCCAGAGTCAAAACATTTTAAGTATCTCTTTTGTAGCATGGGTTCAGTTTTTCAGTAAATCACTGCAGAGTGAGCACAGTGTAATACAGAAACAGCTGAAAGGTAAATGGAAGATAAATGTCCTAAATGTTTTAAGAAGTAGAAGGATCCGGTAACTGGTCACATGTCATTATTCTTTTCATCTTTATGGACATTTTGCCTAAGGCAGAGATGAATTTGTCTTATTTTGCAAAAGTAGCTTATACTACGGTTTTGTTGGAGGTTATAATACAATCAATTAGGTTGGAAAAGACCTTTAAGATCGAGTCCGGTTGCAAACTGTCAATTCCACCACTAAATGTGGTCCGTAAGTGCCATGTCTACATGCCTTTTAAACATTTTTTGGGCATGATGACTCAAGAGGCTGAGAACCTTGCTCCAATGCTTGACAGCTCTTTTAGTTAAAAAATTTTCTCTAATATCCAATCTAAATCTCCACAGCACAGCTCAAGGCCATTTCCTCTCATCCTACCACTTGCATCTTGAGAGGAGAAACTGACTCCCACCTGCCTACAACCTCCTCTCAGAGAGTTGTAGAGAGTGGTGAGATCTCCCTTGAGCTTCCTTTTCTCCAGGCTGAACACCCCCAGTTCCCTCAGCCTCTTTTCATAGTGCTTGTTATTCAGACCCTTCCCAGCTCTGTTTCCCTCCTCTGGACTCGCTCCAGCACCTCAGTGTCTTTCTGGTTGTGAGAGGCCCAAAACAGAACACAGGATTTGAGGTGTGAACTCAGCCGTGCTGAGTACAGGGTACAGTTAGTGCCCTGGTCCAGCTGGCTGTGCTTTGTCTGACCCAAGCCAGGATGTCCTTGGCCTTCTTGTTCCCCTAGACCCACGCTGGCTCATGTTCCACCAACTGTCAACCAGCATCCCTAGGTCCTTTTCCACTGGGCACTTTTTCACTCACTCCTCTCCAGGCTTGCCAGTGTTACAATAATGGTTGAAGTTAATGATGTTAGAGGTCTTTTCCAACCTGACCAATTCTAGGATTCTATAAAATGCATAGTAAAATAATAACATATAGTGATACCTTCATCATTCTAATTGCATTGTGGGAGGACAAGTAAAAAGAACTCAAGAGTTGAAAGTGTTTTTAAGGCACACAAGCCAGGCACCTTCTACAAATACATTAAGGTCTTCCAGAAACTGCAGTTTTACAGCTCAGTAACACCATCTTTGCAAGGTTTTCCATGTGCAGTGGAATTTAAGAAAGCTTTGTGATCAGTGTACTCATCAGTATGGGCATCAGTAGGAGTGGGATGACGAAGTCCAAAATGAAATGTGCAGATTGTATGTGTGGGGTTTGTTTCGGTTTAGTAATCTTACTATCCCTGATGTTTGTTTATTGTATCCTCAGATTGTTTCCTCTGGAACAATCTGAGGATCTGGAACAATCTTTATTTTCATCTTTCAGGGTGCCTCACTGCAGAAGAGCTCTGTATGTGCCCAAAGAACAAGGCTGATAAATTGATAGTTTCAAAAATCTTTCTTCATGTGAAGATTTTGGCATTTGGATTTTTCTATCCTAAGTTTAGAAAGGGCAGCTAATCTCTAGTCTGTAAATAGTACTGCATAAGCAGCTTTGTGGAGGTGTTCTTGGGACCCAGACAGAGTGTGAATATATGTAGACATAAATAACATGTTAAGTTTGTTAGAAATAGCCATTTTCACTTTTTAATGCTCTCTGTTACCTTGAGAATTTAAAGAGAGAAAGCTCTGCAGTGAAATTTTGCTTCATCTCCCTTTCCAACAGGTTCTGGAGTATCTGTCAGTACCAAGGCATGATATTGAGATAGGAGTGTATGATAAGGCAAAGCCTATGGAGTACTCTGGTTTTACTGATCTGGCCTATGGATTAGATGGATGTCACATGACAGACAACAGAATATTTAAAACCAGTGTCTTGAGCTGCAGTGTTTAAACACAAGTATGTCCTTTGAAAATCTCAGTGGTCTCTGTAGGTTCTCTGTTTGGAGCGTCCTTGCTACATACATGGAGGCCTTTATTCATCTAATAGTCCTTCAGCTCTCATTCAGCATCCAGTGTTATTGCTAATCTTAAGTTAGGGTGAAGGCTTCTTGTTCTTTCTCTGTGTTCTGAAATTGTGTGCATTTCATTCTTGGAAACGAGGAAGTTCTGGAGAGAGCAGTTTGGTAGCTGCTTCCTGATAAATTTTGCCAGGTGCCTTGCTTAAATGTTTTAGCAAGCAGCCAGTTCAGTGTCTCATTAAAACAATGAACTCTTTTTGACTCCAGACTTTTTCAAGTGCTAAGGAGACTTGGAGCTTTACTTCTGTAGATGTGGAAATCATTCTTCCCTTGCAGAATAATGCAAATGTGCTCAAGGAAATAGTAATGTTTGTCTGAGCAGGATGAGACAGAAGTCTGTTTCATCCAAACTGTGTTATGCAAAATAGAAGGCCTGTTACTGCATTATGGCCTGGATTTTATGCAGAAGAAGTAATCTCTTGAGAGACCTCAAGTTTCTCTTCTGTAGGTTGCTGAGCTACTTTACTAAGCACAAAGCTATGAGGTGATCTTTACAGCAACAGGGGCACTTGTGCATTTTCTGGATTTTGGGCATAAGCATCCCAGCTCAGCTGTGGTTCACAGACATCGGTTTACCAAATTACTTGACTACAGATGGTCTCAAGCTATATAGCTGATGCATCTCAGGCTGTGTAACTGATGAATGCAAGGAAGAACAATTGGAAAAATCCAATCAGCGCTAGTGAGAACATATGAAGTCAAAATAGTAAGTATTGTCTGTGTTGTGAGACAAACACTGACAAAGCATCAACCACCTGGGATAAACCAAATACTGAAAATAAATGTAATATTGTTTAGGATGTGTCTGCATACTCCAAAGAAGAAATTGTTGCAGGGGGAGGAGACAGGTGGAAGGACCTTGTCTTATACAAGTGGTATAGAGAGGTGAGGCTAATGAGGGCAGAGTTTTTATTCAAATTGTTTGTAATTGGCGTTTGATTTAACCTCTAGCTCTTACTTTAAAACAGAGGGGCAGAAATTAAAGTTGTTGTGCAGAAGTGTGGTGGTTAACTGAAACTAAAATGTGAGGTTAACGTGAAATAGATTTTAAGTTTAACATTATTTTAAAAATCCCTTCTGATACGTTTTGGAGTAATCTGAGTCTCTTAGCAGACTGCTTAAATTGTAGACTGTAACAAATATGATATAATCAGTCAATGATGAAAATAATTACTAAAATACCTATTCTTGGTGCTAAATGTCTTTTGACCTTTTCAAGAAGTCCTTCCCCTCTAGAACTCTAAAGAAAGTAACTTATCTATTTGTAGTATTTAGATGTGAATTCTCATTATGTTTTTTGTTTTAGGAAAAGCTGCTAGGCACTCCAAACTTGGTCTGCCATATAGCCAGGTTTACTCCCTTCAAATAAGACTGGAGGACCTGCTGCTTCTTTTGTTGTGACCTACTCCAATAAGTAGACAGGTTTAAAAGGCTAGCTCTAATGTTTAAAAAAATTAATTGCTTTATGGTAATGATTTTGGTTTTGGAAGTCACTCACTCTTCAAAGGCAGGTCTTTGAGTATCTTTCAGTCTTGCTTTGTTTCTCTGTGGGCACATTTTCTATCCACAGTGGACTCAAAGTGTCAAATCTCCTACTTCCTAGGACTAATGTATCCAGGAGCCCTAAGCCATTATTTGACTAGTTGTTCTTCCTGGTCCTGATTATATCTTTCTCTGATTTTGCATGGTCTCATTCTGGTTTTGCCATAGTGGCTGGCACTGTGGAAATTAATCGGTCCTTACGCTTCTCTGGCATTGCAAGATGCATTCCAAAGTGTTAAGAAACTGTCAGGCAGGAGGTAGTTATGATGCCTAATTAAATATAAAGCATTTTCCTTTCCTGACCTCAAGGCTGTTGACACATGCTAATAGTCTTGCTTCCAAGCCAACATAAGAAGAAATACAACATTTGCCATCTGGTGAAATACTGCTTTAAGCATGTGTACAGGCTGTTTTCCTTAGGCATGAGTTGTGGACAAAGTATCAAGTTTTAAGGTAGTGGGCAATTCCAGATATATTCAGTTACAGAATGGAAAAGGGGTTGAGATGATGATTTCTTTCCACTAACTATGCTTTTTTTTTTCCCTTCCCCACAGATAACTATTATCTTCAAATCATACCAAGACTGTACAGATCAGAAAGTATATCAAGCAGTGACTAATGACTTGCCTGCAGCTTTTGTTGATGGTACAACAAGTGGAGGAGATGGGAACACCAGGAGCTTGCACATCGTGGAGAAAGTCAGTGGCAAATACATCGAAATGCATGCTAGGTACATTGGGACCACAGTGTATATCCGCCAGCTTGGGCACTACCTGACCCTGGCCATTCGCATGCCCCAGGAATTCGTCATGGCCTACGAGGAGAGCCAGGATCTGCAGTTGTGTGTGAACGGCTGCCCTTCCAGTGAACGTATTGATCAGAGCGGCCACTTGCCATTGCCCGTGGTGGGAAAACTGCATCCTTGGGGTGCTGCGGCTCATCCCCGATCAGAGTACACACTGGAAACAGCTACCACCAAATGCCATGAGAAGATGCTTGTGAGGGACATCTATTTTTACTCGTGTGTATTTGATCTACTCACCACTGGTGATGCCAACTTCACAGCTGCTGCTCACAGTGCCTTGCAGGATGTGGAGGCACTGCACCCCAGCAAAGAGCACTGGCATATCTTTCCCAGGAGCGGAGGTGGTGGTGTGGGCACGCATAGCAAATTCTTTGTCAGTCTTGGACTTCTGTGCTTGATCCTCATTGCGTATTTGTAGGATTTTTTTTTTTGGACTGTAACAAAATTTTGAAATAAATATTGTCATAATATATTGAATAAAGATGAATATATATGTATATACCATGTATATGAAGGGATGTTTTGTCTTGGGGCATCCACCAGATTGGATGTTAACTATTTTGATGTATATTTTATTCAGTATTCTATGTATCTATTTGTTTTACAGTTGTTCAAATGTTTTATAATGTCCCTGCATTGGGACCTGATAGAAAGCACTTTATTTTTTACATATTAAATATTCAAGTGCATAGCTGAGCAACTATGTATTACACATGAAATTCTCATAGCTCTCTCTAACTACTACTTGGTTTAACACATTTTTTTAACTGAATTAACTTGTGGGTTTTTCCAAGAGACCTTTAGTTAATGTCAAATGTGGATATTTTGAAGCTAGTGAATGGTCTCTGGAGAGAGCAGAGAGAGCTTCACCTTAGAGGGAACACTTTTTTTTTTCTCCACAGGCCCTCCAGTTGTTTGTGTTATAGAAGGCTACAGATTTTTTCATGCTTGAAAACCCCACAATGTGTCAGTCTTTGCAAAATGTTTTAGATGTGTATACCAGTAAGTAAATGTGTGTATGTAAAAGAGTGGCTGTGCAGTGTGTAAATATTTTAAATTATTATAATAGAAGAATTGTTGTCTCACCTGCTGAGGAACATCAGTAAGGTGGTGTAAGTGACCCCTCGTGGGGTGCACAGAAACTGGGGATGTAGACCACGTGCTGGGCAGGTAGTCTATAAATAAAGTCTCAGTTTGTCTCCCAGCCAAATAGAATGGATAGGATATTGGATAGGAATGTGCTGAATACAATNGCAGGTGCAAACCAGGCCAGTTTATTGAAAAGACGGTGAGAAACTAAGATGAGGAACCATTCCCTCAGGATCCCTCAGTTGTACAGTTCCTTTGTAGTGTTTGCAGAGATACTTAAAAGAACACAGTGATCTGTGTTACTGCTGCATCCTTCCTGAGAGGCATTATAAAAATCCTCTTTTCAAATTATTGGAGAACTCTCAGACCAGAAGAACCCTGGAACAGAAAATTATTTTCTGTAAAACTAAAGAAGAGATGGTGAAATTTGAAGAACTTACACAGAAGAGTCCATAAGATTACAGAACTTAGTGTAACAAGGTCATTTGCTAAGTATATATGGAGTATTTCAGCTGCAAGGCTAATGACACAGTGTGAAGGTGAATTGAAAGTGCCAAAACTTAAGTTATGTCAGATACATATCAAGAAATACAGACCTAATAAACCTAATCGCAACTTTGAATGTTGCTTTGCTAAGCTTGTATTACAGCTAGAAGTTGAGGGGTGTGAGAAATAATCTTATCCAGTAGATGTATCAGTGAAATGAGTCATGGAAATTGCCGTAGAAGGCAAAAGGAGCTTTAGTATTTATATGTTTACTGTACACAGAAGGCAGCTGTCGTACCTGTAGGAGCTTACTTTCACAGGTATCAGTCTAACACCACAAGCTCTGCAGAAGGCTGTGTAATGTGATCATTGGTATTTCAATGCAACACCCAGTCAGCCATTACTGATGCTATTTGTTGTTGGCCTTTGTCTTAGGATAGCTTTGGATATTAGTGGCTTACTCAAAAGAGTTTTTAAAGTATCTTCTAGAGCATTCCTAACCGTATACTAATAGAGCTTCTAACAACAGATGATGATAGTTCTCTGTAGTTGTGGAGTCTGACAACTTCATTGGTAAGCATGTGCAGGACTGGCAGAGACTGTATGCCTAATCCTTTATTTTATGTGTAGAGAAGGCTCCTAAACAAGGATATTATAAAAAGAAATAGTACGCTCAATTGCCTGTCAAACTAAAAATTCTTTTTTTCTTCCTTGGAAAACCTTTCTGGAAGAAAAATCTGCATAGAGCATCTGTTAAGTGGAATACAACCTGAGAGTACATCCTTTTGTTCTTATAGTCAAGTTACAGACCTTCAGTATTGCATTTCCTTTCAGACTGCTGCTGTACTGCTGGAAAATAGATCACCCATTATTTACATGCTCTTACTTTAGCATTATGGCTACCATGCATTTGTTTGATGAGTTTTGAGGCTGTGGAAGTTGCTGTTCACTTATATACACTCCAAAGTGAAGCAAGCAATGTTGCAAGCTTTGTACTGACTAATGAGAGTTTCATTAGGGGACATGTTTTGAAAAAGCCCAGGAGTCTCATGGCTTTCTTCTCTTCTGAGAAGAGACAGTACAGTTTAAAATCTTGCATTCGTTTTCTTCATGTAAGTGCAGCTATGGTGTTTTACACTGAAATTTCCATGCTTTTGTTATTTAATGCCCATCTATGTCTTGACTGATAGAAATTCTTTTCTGTCTTTCACTGTTCCAGCTATTGAAGACTCCTATCTATACAATATCCAAACAGGACTAGTAATGATCTCTTTTTTTTAGCAGGTGTTCTGTATTTTTTACAAGATAAGCATTCTCTGTATTGTGCTGCTACTTCTCTTCAGTTGATTCAAAACAAACAAGGATTGTGGGGATTGGTGTTGTCTGTTAGATTTTATCACTCTCATTAATTATCTTGTTATGGAGAGCAACTAAGCCACAGATCAATTACAAGTATGCAGGTGAATGTGTGATGCTGATGTAAAACAATTGCATCTGATCTGATTCAGAATTCTTTATGTTTTTGAACTAAACTTTGCTGACATTAAAAGCTGCTGTTAGCAGATTAACTGTGAACAGTAAGATTGATTATAGTCTTTGTGCAGGGGTATGTATCAGAATTCATTAACTAGATATTAAAAAGTCTGTCATAAGGGGAGTGCCGTCAACTTACTTACAGGAATTATTTTGCACTAGTTTTAAACCGTAATTTCTCTTCCATCTACACTGTAACAATAGAAGAGTTCTTGTTGCCTTCCTCGCCCCACGGCGCCTCGGGCACGGCACCGCCGCGCAGCCCGTGCCAAGGTAGTGCTCCCAGGGCAGCCCTCCGA
>VXBT01004122.1:20987-39754 GCA_013400235.1 Oriolus oriolus
GCAGGTGCAACCACAGGGGGCTGCACCTCTTCAAGTACTCTTTGTACACAAAATACGTACGTGTCATTGATAATAGCATGTGCTGAGGGCTGGGTCTACAAAAGTTTTGTGTGTCTAGTTTGTGTGTGAAGTATCTAAATCTGAAACAGAGACACACAGTAAAGCCTCTTCAGCTAGATGTTCCTCTAGGATCTCTACTTCTCTTAGTCCAGTAAGCCCCCTTAAGGAATCTGTATTTTGCTGCTGAGCAGAGAAAACTAAAGCAGTCTTGAGGGTTGTACCTGCACCCCAGCCAGATTCACATGTTGGTCATCTGCCTGGTTTGCTTGCAGGACTTTTTGGGCAGATACTTAACTTGCTCACTCATGTTTGGCAGGTGATGGTGGAGTTGTTTAGAGTGTAGTGGTGGTGAGCATTCTGTTGGAGTTTGGGAGAGGCAAGCTGAAATTCTGACACAAACTTGTGCCAGTGCTCCTCCCCTGATGGGAGAGGATTTCAAAGTTTATGCTTAGGCTTTTCAGAAACAGAAGGGACCTCAGCGTTCTCTGTGTTCAGATAGTTGTTTATTAATTATTATCTTAGAAAAGTACAGCATGGAACACAGGAGGTTAGTGAATGTTAAATGCTGAACGCCAAATGCCCGCTTATCAGGATTGCAGACCGTTCTTAAAGGTAAATTATCCAATCAAAACTTAAAACGACAGATGTTTTCTCTTTTCAACCAATGTCCAGCATATCACCTTGTCACAGAGACAGGAACTGCGGAATTTTTCATCCAATCATCCTAACCTTGCTTCTGCTGCAGAATAAGGAGTATAGAGAAGAAAGAAGGAGGTAAAGAAAACTACAACGATCCTCCATATTGGAGGTTTCTACTATTATCTATTTACTATGCTAACAAACCCAAAACTACAATCTTACATAATATTCTATCACCTAGTTCACACTTGTGAGGATTCTACTGATTCCCAGAGAGTAGGTAACTTTTTCCATGGATAGAGGTCAAATTCTGGGTTGTACACAGGGGTTTTTTCCTTCAAAACAGATAGAGAAGTATCAGTCTCTGCACTTTGGGTTCCAGCAAAATTCCTCTTCTGCCTTGGTCTTTCACATCTTGTGAGAGTGACACCTGGGAGCTATTATCAAATAAACACCATTTTGTGGTCTTAAAGGGGGATAGCTTGATCCAGACTTAGGTCCACAGGTCTTAGGTGCCTCAAAAGAGATTGGAGGCATACTTCAACACTTGAGAGGTATTTCACCTAAATTCAGCAAACTAAACATGTAAACTGCCTCTGTAGTTGGTGGAGTGAGTGGCAACATTGTAGATTGGGTTCAATTATCTTTTGGAAACACCTATTGCTATTGTCCAGGAGAGGAGGAAACAGCTGGATTAAATAGCTGAAGTCAGGTGAAACTAGTCCAGCCCTGATGGGTACATTTTAAATTCCAGCCTTGGTTCATACCCAGGGACAGCCTGTGTTCACTAGAGACAAGCCACTTGATCCAGCACTTCCTGCACAGCTCCTTGTCTCCCAGACCCGACCGATGAAGATACCTTAGCCTGGGAAAGTCTCACACCAGACCTAGGCCTTGCCTGTAGTCTGAAACCTTCAGTGTTTGATTCTCTTGAAAGTAGAACTGAAGAAGGCAACAAGGCCACCCTATCCTTGCTGTACAGGCCCCTTCTCTCCTCCCAAAGCAGCTCTGTGTGGGTCAAGGGAAGAGCAGAAAAGAGAAATGAAGAAGCTGAAGTCAGAGGACAAAGAGGAAAGAGACTGAGTGGGTAAGGTCTTAGTGGTAATGTTTCTAATCTCAATTCTGGTCTTTAAATCCCAGACTGCTTACATTTTCCAGTGAATGATACAAAGTATATAACAAATGTGCACAGGAACAAGGGCTGCATTTTCTAACTGGAGTATTTTATCTTTTAGGCTCTTCTTGGATGTGTCGTTTGCTGCCATTACCATGCAAGTGTTTAACAGAAAGCAAAACAGTTTCAACAGCTGAGGTTGGCAAAAGCCTTAAATACCCTGCAGCCATATTATTAATGTATTTGACTAGAAAGTAAGAGACAGGTGTTTGTTTGAATCCTCACTCCAAACTATGTGAAGGAGATGTGTAAACAAAAGTTTCTTGCTTACTTGGGTGACTGTAATAGTTATCCTACTGGGCTTAGTGTTTTCATCTGCCAGTGATAAAAGTGCAGGTTCCTTTTTCAGGAAAAATGCTCAGCTTTTTCATACCAGTTGGCTTGGAAGTGTATGAGACCTGCCTTCAAAGAATGTATTGGGACTGAAACCACTCCCACTTTCTATAGCTAGGGTATGTTAGAGGAATAGCTTTCTGTAACCCTGTCTGTCTGTAGAGACATCTCAGTGGTGGCAAACCCTTGTGGGTAGGTCAAGTTGTTATGTACATCACTGTCTGTGATGCCATCTCTAATCCCTTATTTCTGACCTTTGTAGTGCCAGTGGTTTGGCATGACCTGCCTTCATCTAGTTCTTGCTCCTTCAGGTGCTGCCAGTCATCACTCCCTAGCTTGCTTAAAGCACCATGAACTAATTCTCTGTAAAGTAAGTAAGCTGATACTCAGCCATGAGAGAATTGTTACCAGAACAGGCTTTTTGGGAAAAAAAATTTACAATACTTTGGCAACTATAAATCCCATAGAAAGGCCTTAATCATTAAATTGTGCCTTGCACAGTTGTGTTTGGGATTTTTTGGAATGCCACCATTTCAGAATGATTTTTTTTAATGTGCATGTAAAAAAGTCAAAGTCTCACCTTCTTGCAAATGAAATGAACTTTATGTATGTTAAAGAAATCAATAAATAGTCCCATTGGGAAAGCATAAATAGATATTTCTCTATAATAAGAGTAATTGGTGAAAAGTAATTTTCACATGTGCCTATGTCTATGGCAATCACAATCTTCTGTCCTTTCTCTGTAACTAGTCAAGGCTCCTTGGCCAAAAAATACCATGTCATGCAGAGATGACCCTCTGTGATTGAGTCCTTGAAAGCTTTCCACAGGCAGACCTGCGTGTTCATTGACAGAAGTGCTAAGAGTTTTTTTCTGTCTCACCGGACCATCAGCTAACTCTTTTAAGACAATGGATTACTTTTTTACTTTCTATGGATGCATTGTTCTGTGTTATTATAATCTGTTCATAAAATCTGACAATCCTGATGTTGCTGTTTTGTGGACAGAAATAGAAGACCCTTAAAAGTGGAAACACTTTCTACTTTGGGGTTAAGACTCAGATAAAAATCTAAATTTCACTATTATTAAAACAAAGCCAAATAGAGCTCTTTTCAAAAATGTGTCAGGATGTTGCTCCTACATTGTCTGATGGGAGCAGAGTGTGTAGGGAAATCTCTAGTTCTGCACATTTGAGAGGATTTTGCTCTGAGTTTTTTCTACACTAGCTCAAACAGAGCAAACAGCTGTCAGCAGCTGGACTGCATTACATGATCTTATGAACATTTCTTTCCATTTAGTTCTACCAGGAAGGATCCATTTCATCCAGTCAGAGATGTGAACCAAAAGCAGGGTAAGAGGGAGATGAAATAAGGAGGTTCACTTCAAAAGTGAAAAACTTACCAGCTCTTTTAATATTAATAAAAGGTCAGTTGTCTGGTAATTATAATGCAAATCTTTAAAATCAATATTCTATGTAATATCTCTGTGGGTAAAAAACAACAACCAGAACCCTGAGATCTAAAAGCAGTTCATTTGTAAGTGAATGAGTTAGTCTAATGACAAGAAGTAAAAACCCTCCCAGTTTCAACTTTGCTCAGAGGATATTTTTACTGGCTAGTTAAAGTACCAGTAGTTAAATGGCAATATATTGGCCTCTGGTGGAGGCCTTAAACCAAGGGCTGCTAACTACAGTGTAATTGTGGACAATAGGGTTATCTTGACAGTCATTAATGAATATTCCCCAGGTAACAATTTAAGCAGGCTTTTTTACCACTAATTTCCCCTCAATAGGGTTATTACATATGTATGTGGACCACTATGTACATAGAGAGTCTCCTTGATTTTTAGTTTCCAGATGTAATTTTCTTATGTGCCAGAGTATTTGGTGGTTTAGAGACTAAGACAACTAGGAATTTCTCTATCTTGCCTTTTCACCTCTGTTGCTTATGCAGAGAGTCAGCATTCAGTCTATCCCACTCGTAAAGGGGAAATACAATTCTTCCATTCTTCATTTATTTCACCCTTACACCTAACTTCAAATATAGGGATTATATATCACCTTTGGCTGAAGCACTGCATCCTTGAATCTCAGACAAGCTCTTTCCCCTGCCTGTGACCTCCAGTGCTGCCTGGCGGATTCTACTGCCCTCAGATCCAACACCTTCCTGGGAGCCCAAGGCCTAGTGGACTTGGTGCTGTCTCTGCTAGGACCTCCAAGCTACACACGGGTGGATCGCGCTGAGGTGGGTGGTTCGGGTTGAGTGGTGAGCAGGGCGCAGAAGAAAGGCACCAAGACACAAAGGGTCCAGGAAGGGGTTCCCCCGTGACCTCCGTTTATTGAGGGTAAGGGTTGAGGAATCTGGCAGGGAAAGCTCCGAGGGGAAAACTCTAAAGAGCAAGGGCTGTGCACAGGGTTTTAAGCGGGGCCCAGATGGGGAGGGGTTAGGAGCATCAGCCTATGGGGATAGGGGAGGTAGGCGGGATTGAGGGTCCATGGGCCAATGAAATTAATAGGGAGGGGGGTACAACTGAGAACAGCCAACCAGCAACTGAACTTGACAGAATTCTCTGACAGGTGGGAGGGGCCTACACAACCGTCTCCGCCTCTGGATCCTCCTCCCAGGAGGAGTCTTTGGCTTCAGAGGTGGAGCTAGGATGATGGACAGCGGCGACAGTTGGGGGCAACACCTCCACACCTCCCCCATTTTGCTTTACAAAATTAATAACTTGGGTGAAAACAATTCATTTGGCAATGTAAACTGCAAGTGAAAGGACGAACAAAACAACAACAATCAGTCCGACGTCTCAGAAGATAGAGGCGCCCCATTCTGAGAGTCTCATTTCCTTACAAAGCTGTCTGAGCTATCCACCAGAGGCCTTAGCTGCTGCTCTGACTGCAGCATGGGTGGCCTGTCGCAGGGTGTCGTTGAGTGTTTGCTGTAACCATTCATTTGTCTCATATTTGATATCTTGGATAAGAGTATTCATTTTCTGGAGGGAGGCATGAATGCTTTGGGATTTGGTAGATTGATTAAAGCAGCACATCCCTTCAAAATCTTGACACCCATGACCATGGGCCAGCAGGAGGAAATCAATGGCGGCCCTGTTTTGTAGGGTGGCATGCCTGGTAATTTTCTCTTCTGATAAGAGGTCATTTAGGGCTCGTGAAATCAGTTCTGCTTGCTAAGACACCTAGCACTCAAGGTGGCCCAATTTGTTGAGTGCTTTTGCCACAGCTACCCAGGGTAGAAAGATTGAGACGGCAATTCTTTTCGACTTGGCCCAGTGGTAAATTGAAGTTTCGCAGTGGGGGTCAGATTGTTTTGCACCTCTTTTTTGAATTTTACGGTTGTGCTAGATTGGGATTTGCATCATATTTGGTGTAGCAAGCGTTAATCGCCCCAGGGTGCAGGGGCCTCCTATTAGGAGAGAGGGGATTCCTGACCAAACATGATCTCCACAAATCAGGAAAATACCTCGGGGGAGCTGCATGGGATTTGGGTTATGTTCTTCTCTCATGGAGGGAAGCTGTACCTTTGTTAAGTCCCTACACCACTCTGAAGCCGTCAATTCGAATTTGGTTTGTTTTACATGCTGAAAATTTTCAGGGTCGTGGTGATAGGGATCTGGTTTGAAGTCGAAGTGCACACAATGCGGTGCCTTGACTGAGCCCAGTAATTCAATTTCAATTGGTTCTTCTGCCAATCAGGATAATTTCTCTGTCCATTCCCTCCATAAGAGACGCGGATTGGTGATAGGAAGTTTAATCTTATAGGTGATACGATTTCTCACATACACATGATAGCCTGATTTCTTTATATTAACTTCAAGCTGGAGGTTGCGCAGGGTCTGGGGGTAATCGGTGGTTTCAAGGGGCATCCCCACCAGGCTGGTGGACAGAGGGTCATCATCCACTACTGCTGTTGACATGCACATTGATTCCTGCTTCAGGGCTTGTGCTAGGGTCACCCACACATTTTTCTTAGGCTGCGAGATGATCCAGGAAGATGTCAGCTGAACCAGGATTGTTAACGCAGTACACGTGGAGCAAAACTTTCTTGGCTGAGGAGGTCATCCTGACTGAAACAAACGAGAGAGGGGTGAATATCAGCCAAATCATAAGGATCAGGGGGATCAGGGAAGGAACATGGGGAAACTTGGGGAAGGTTGGAAATCAGAGCGGGGAGGGAACATGGGCAACTGTCATCTGGACTGTCACTTTCTTCGCTGGAACTCAACTCTTCTTTCTCAGGCCTTTCTTCTTCTTTGATCTTCTTTCTCTTCTCTCTCTTCTTCCACCTCCAAGTGATGTCTGTCTTGCTGTTTCTTACTTTTGGTGATACTTGTGGCCTGGTTCCTAGGAAGAGTTTGATGAATTTTCCTGGAACCCATTTTGGACCTTCCGGAGTGGAAACGCAGCCGTACCCTCTTCCCCAGGTGATGAGTGGGAAGGGGCCAGTGATCCTCAGGGAGTCCGGTTCTTTTGTCAGGACCTGAAGGTGCTCCTTCAGCCGTGCTCGGGTACTGTTACGGAAATGCCGGAGCACAGGGGGATCAGGCTCCTTTTTTGAGCAATTTAGAAAATTTAATGGAAACAGAGCCCTCACTAGCCAGATTGCGGGGGTCCCAACATCAACTCCCCCTTTCTGTTGAAGGAGCATGCTCTTTAGGGTTTGGTGGGCTTTTTCCACCAGGGCTTGACCCATTGCAGAATGTGGAATCCCCGTGACATGGGAGATTCCCCATTCTTGGAAAAATTTCCGCAACTACTCCGACACATAAGCCGGGCCGTTGTCTGTTTTGATCTCCTGAGGAACCCCCAGGACCAAAAAGGCTTGGATCAAATGCGAAATCACATCCTTAGCCTTCTCCTCCGAACGCACGGAGGCGTAGATGGCTCCAGAAAAGGCGTCAAAGTTAACGTGCACATACTTTAGCCGGCCGAATTCAGGGATGTGGGTCACATCCATCTGCCACAGTTCCTCACTGCCAAGCCCTCGAGGGTTGACTCCTGCTCCCACTGAGGGAAGCGAGAGGGGTTGACAGTTGGGACACGTCGCCACAATTGCTCTCGTTTGGTCCATCCTTAAAATCAAACATTCGAATGAGAACTGGGACGTTTTGGTGGAACAGCACATGGCTCAACTTTGCCTGTTGGAACCAGTCAGGCAAGTTGGCGACATGCACCGGCACAGCTAGTGCATCTGCCACTCTATTCCCTTCTATAACAAATCCAGGAAGGTTGGTGTGTGACCTAATGTGCATAACAAAATATGGCTGCTTTCGGTGGGAGATTGATTGTATTAATTTCGAAAGCAAAGTTTGGATTTCCAGATTGTTGGACTCCCCAAGCCAAGAGCCTTCTGCCCTGGTTACACCCTGGGAACATATGCTGAATCAGTAATCAGATTGAACGGTTCAGGGAACTTGTCAAAAGCTCTGACAATGGCTGCTAGCTCTGCCACCTGCGGGGATCCCTGCACAGTTTCCACATCAGACTCCCACTTCTGAGTGGAAGGATTTTTGCACGTGATGGCAGATTTTCCTGCCGGGCCAGAGCCATCTGT
The DNA here is from genome assembly GCA_013400235.1 of Oriolus oriolus. Classification (NCBI taxonomy): domain Eukaryota; kingdom Metazoa; phylum Chordata; class Aves; order Passeriformes; family Corvidae; genus Oriolus; species Oriolus oriolus. The sequence continues at coordinate 28,759 of VXBT01004122.1, forward strand.
AAAAAGTGTCAGGGCTTTGAGGGGTTCTCTGCTCTGAACTGTACTTTGCATCATCTTCAGATTGGCACTGAAGAGGACATGTTTTGGATAATGGATTGACAATTGTGCAGGGTAGGAATCTAGGGCGTATTGGAGTTCAACATTATTCTGGTATACGTATTCAAGTGAGCCAGTTGTTAATGGGAGGTAAATGCACACAAAGTCGCACCCCGCTAGGGTGGCTAGATGGAACCTCGCTTTTCGGATAATTTGCGCCATTCTTTCCTGTGGCATTGTAATAACTTTTGGAGAATGACTGGAGAGGAAGTCCCACTCGATGATGAGGAGTGAATCTTTCTGTCCTTCATCCCACTGATGGATGAGCCTGTACAAATGTAGGAATTTACCAAGGATTGCCAATTTGAAGGGCAATTTAGGATCACATCTGTGCGTCTGTTTACCTTTGATGGCCTGTTGTATTTTCGGGAGTGCTGTCCGCGCGTCCGGGGTGAGTGTCCTGGGAGCCAACAGGTCTCCTTTCAGCAGATTAAAAAGTGGGGCCAGGTCTCCGGTTGAAACCCCCAAGTATGGCCTAAGCCAATTTATGGTTCCACACAATTGATATATCTCTCTGAGGTTTTTTGGGTTTTCTACTATTTTCACCGGTTGGGGTACAATCGTTTGTTCTTGTATTCTCATTCCTAGGTACTCCGACGGGGCAGTTTTCTGGACTGTGGAGGGCTGAATTTCCATACCATAGCTCTCTAGGGCTCCCACAACCTTAGAGAGGGTTCACTCCAAGTAATCTTGGTTGGGAGCACAGACCAGTACATTGTCCATGTAATGGACGATGATAGAGCCAGCAGCAAGTGTCCGGATAGGGGACAGAATGCGTGCGACATACCACTGGCAGATGGTGGGAGAGTTTTTCATGCCCTGAGGCAACACCCACCAATGGAAGCACCGCATTGGTTCAACTCAGTTGATCGATGGTACCGAGAAAGCAAACCTAGGGGCATCATTCGGATGTAGGGGGATTTGGAAGAAGCAATCCTTGATGTCAGTGACTGCTATCCTCCAGTTCCAGGGAAGCATAGAGGGTGATGGTAATCCCAGTTGCAGAGATCCCATGTCCTCGATGACTTCAATAATTTTCCAGAGGTCGTAAAAGAGCCGCCACCTATCTTTCCCCAGCTTTCGAATAACAAAGACCGGCGAATTCCAGGGGCTGTTGGAGGGGACAATATTGCCTTTCTCCAAGTGCTCATTCATGAGCTCATTGAGCACCAGCAACCTTTCGTGGGGCAGAGGCCACTGATCGACCCAGACAGGGGAATCAGTTTTCCAAACGAGGGACTGAGTCGGGTGCTCCTCAGTGGCCCCCTCTAAAAATCCTGGACTGTTGGTGCCAATTCGATCTGGGTTCCCCATTGGGCCATGACATCTCTGCCCCAGAGGTTAAAGCCTGACTTGATGATAAAGGGACATACCGAAGCGATGTGTCTGTTCGGCCCCTCTATATGGATAATATTTTTGTTTCTTTCAGCTGGAACGAATCCTCCCACACCATGAATGGTACCTGCCACAGGCTGCCTTTCCCACGATGACGGCCAGTTGGTGGAAGAAACAACCGTCACATCTGCCCCCATGTCCAACACCCCCATCAAGGAGATGTCTGAGCCTTGGCTTGAGAGTCTGCAGCCGACCACCAGTGTGTGGTTCCCAAGCTTTTCTGTCCAGAAAACTGTTGGGTAGTCCGTGAGAGTGTCTTGGAATGAGTATGCTTTCACCCTGGCCACTACCTGCTTCCTAGGGAGATAAAAAGGAGGGTTAGTACATGCCAACTGCAGTGAAAAGTTCCCATTCCCATCGGTCTTGACAAAAGAAGGGATCACTTCGAGCTCCCTCAGTCCGACGTCGACATCTGGCAATACAAGAACGTGTAGGTTTTTCGCAGGCATCTGTACAGAAATGGTTTGGAAGTCCAGTCCAGTAAAATAACTGTCTTTACTGGTAACGGCAGGAAGAAAATCGATCTGGATGGCGGACAGCATCTCTGGGTCGCGACATGGGTCCACCTCCTCATGCCACTGAATTAGTTTCCCATGTTCCCAGGGGTTGGGGGAAGGGTGGCAGGAACTGGGATACTGGGGGCAGGTAGGTTAGGGGTAGGAGCAGTGGGGACAGGTATGGGTGGGTTGTAGGGATTTGGGTTGGGGGTTCTTAAGGGGCAACTCCTCGTGAGATGGCCTCGGTTATGGCAATGATAACACAGAACCTCTTTCATATTAAGCGCGTGGACTACCGGCTGCGAAGGCACATGAATCTGTGGGTCTAGGTTCATGTGCCTCCAGCAAGCATCAACCATGTGATCAATTGGTGGTACCAGATCATGGGGGAGAGACAGAATGATTAGTTTACATTTGGGGTTTGCTCTTGTCTTCGCCATTTCCTTCAGGATGCCTTCCCTGATGCTCAGGTTAGGCACCTGCTTCTCTATCGCGAGATGCAATCTTTCTACAAACAATGCAAAAGGTTCAGTGGGACCTTGTAAAATATGAGTGTAGGAAACCAGGGATCCGAGGCATACCGAGGAACACTCGTTCAGCAGCTCCAGCAATCGCGGTCAGAACATCCGCAGGGATGTTCTGGGCTTGAACTTGGGGTTCTGAGTAGTCACCGTCTCCTACTAATAACTCGTAGGGATGCCCTTGGCTATTCAATGAGCTGGGGAGGACCGGAATAAATTCTTTCACTTGCCTTTTCCAATTTCTCTCCCACACCCGGTATTCTGTGGGTGAGATGAGGCAGGACACAATAGTTTTAAGATCTTTTGGTACAAGAGTATTGCTAGTAAAGGTGGCATGTAGCAAACTCTTGAAATATTCGCTTTCTCTTCCGAATTCTTTTTGTGTTTTGCACAGCTCTTGAATATTATTGTAGCTGAAGGGTTCCCAATCAGGGTTCAAACCAGTGTGACTAAACTGTACTGGGGCCGTGAAGGGGTGCTCAAGGGGTTCCGGATCCCACTCTAAAATGGCATCTCTTCCAGTGTCCCAGTTGTGGGAACCGGAAGGCGGAGTGTGGAAACCGGAAGCGCCGACCTCAGGGGAGGGGTTTGGGGCGGAAGGGGTAGGGTGTGGGAAGGAGGAGGTGCTTGAAGGAGCAAAAGAGTTTGTGGGAAAACAAGCAGAGGGACCGCCCACGGTTTCCCCAAAGGAGGGGTTAGGGTAATAGGTGGGAGGGTTGGGGCTGACGCCAAGGAGGGGTGGAGTGAGTCACAGGGCGTGGGANTCACGGGGCGTGGGAAGAAAGGGATCTTGGGAAGAAGACAGTTGGGGGAGGGGGGCCACGCAGTTGCAGCCATTTTCAAAGCTGTGACCGCCATTTCGCGGGACACAGGCAAACGAAGAACAAACGGGGGGATTAGCTTTAGGCTTTCCAATTAGGGTAGAAGGGTTGGGGACAGACATTTTAGGAGTGCCTGGAGAAGACTGCGTGGGTCTCTTCCGGACAGGGGAAGTGCAGGGAGTGTTAGGGAGCTGATGGCAACTCTGAGCCCTCGGGCTTTTTATGGTCTCTGCACTTCTTCTGAGGGGTTTTGGGGAGCAGGAAAGATGGGAGATGGGCAAAGAGGAAGGGATAGCCGGGGGGCTTTTAACTTTCTTTTTGGTCCTTTCTACAACGCTGTGGATTAGGGTCAGGAGCACAAAAAAGCGCTCTACCGATCCGTCCCCACAACCCTGTAGGAAGACCACTCTCCCCTTTATTTTGTCCCAAAACAATAGAGATCTTGCTTCATCCAGGGTTGTTTGGGGGAATTCAACGTAAATCCACCAGACAAACTTCTTTAGAAGGGACTTAGAAAACTTAAACTTACAATCTAGAAGGGAATTTTTAACTTGGAGATAAAACTCCCACTGCTCCTTGGAAAGATTACTTCCCATCTTCCAGGAGCTAAAACCCACCCCAACGCCTGAAATGGACAACTGAAAAATAACCCGGGGAAAACGGCAACNAGTTTTAAGATCTTTTGGTACAAGAGTATTGCTAGTAAAGGTGGCATGTAGCAAACTCTTGAAATATTCGCTTTCTCTTCCGAATTCTTTTTGTGTTTTGCACAGCTCTTGAATATTATTGTAGCTGAAGGGTTCCCAATCAGGGTTCAAACCAGTGTGACTAAACTGTACTGGGGCCGTGAAGGGGTGCTCAAGGGGTTCCGGATCCCACTCTAAAATGGCATCTCTTCCAGTGTCCCAGTTGTGGGAACCGGAAGGCGGAGTGTGGAAACCGGAAGCGCCGACCTCAGGGGAGGGGTTTGGGGCGGAAGGGGTAGGGTGTGGGAAGGAGGAGGTGCTTGAAGGAGCAAAAGAGTTTGTGGGAAAACAAGCAGAGGGACCGCCCACGGTTTCCCCAAAGGAGGGGTTAGGGTAATAGGTGGGAGGGTTGGGGCTGACGTCAAGGAGGGGTGGAGTGAGTCACAGGGCGTGGGAAGAAAGGGATCTTGGGAAGAAGACAGTTGGNTTCTGAGGGGTTTTGGGGAGCAGGAAAGATGGGAGATGGGCAAAGAGGAAGGGATAGCCGGGGGGCTTTTAACTTTCTTTTTGGTCCTTTCTACAACGCTGTGGATTAGGGTCAGGAGCACAAAAAAGCGCTCTACCGATCCGTCCCCACAACCCTGTAGGAAGACCACTCTCCCCTTTATTTTGTCCCAAAACAATAGAGATCTTGCTTCATCCAGGGTTGTTTGGGGGAATTCAACGTAAATCCACCAGACAAACTTCTTTAGAAGGGACTTAGAAAACTTAAACTTACAATCTAGAAGGGAATTTTTAACTTGGAGATAAAACTCCCACTGCTCCTTGGAAAGATTACTTCCCATCTTCCAGGAGCTAAAACCCACCCCAACGCCTGAAATGGACAACTGAAAAATAACCCGGGGAAAACGGCAACTCCTCACCTCGGCGACTTTCCACCATTCCTCCAACTCAATCAACAGCATTGGGTCCTCTCGCGTATGGCAGACGGTTTTTATCGGTGACCGGTGTCTCAGTCCATCAAGAGCGTTGTCCGTTCCGTCCTGCCCCGGGAGCACTGTGCCTTAAAACAGGGCGTGCTCACACAGGGAAGCAGCAGCACCAAGTCCCGATATCCAGGCAGTTCTAGGGAGACGGTGGTAGGTCCCTGTTTGGTGCAGCCACTTGTTGCCTGGCGGATCGTACTCAAGGGGTTCCGGGTCCTCGGCTCCAACACCTTCCTGGGAGCCCAAGGCCTAGCGGACTTGGTGCTGTCTCTGCTAGGGCCTCCAAGCTACGCACGGGTGGATCGCACTGAGGTGGGNAACAAGGGCTGTGCACAGAGTTTTAAGGGGAGCCTGGATTGGGAGGGGTTAGAAGCATCAGCCTATGGGGATAGGTGAGGTAGGCTGGATGGAGGGTCCATGGGCCAATGAAATTAATACGGAGGGGGGTACAACCAATAACAGCCAACCAGCAACTGAACTTGACAGAACTCTCTGGAAGGTGGGAGGGGCCTACACAACCATCTCCGCCTCTGGATCCTCCTCCCAGGAGGAGTCTTTGGCTTCAGAGGTGGAGCTAGGATGATGGACAGCGGCGGCAGTTGTGGGCAACACCTCCACACTCCAAAGCTTTGTTTCAAATTCATAGTACTCACCATTAGCTGCATTTTTCTACAAGAGGACAAAGCAATGCTCGTAACTTCCTTACACTAATTGTCTTATGCTACCAAGGGGCAGCTGAGTTGAAGTTACCATTTCATCTTTAGGTATCCAGCAGTGCCTTCCTACTCTGCCACCCACAAATGTAATTTTAGCAAGCAAATAAGCCTCCTACAAGAAAAATTTCACATGTCATTGTGAAGTTAATGGAGCCTTGTGTTCTCATTTTCCTTCTCATACTGATTTTCTACCTAGACAGAAAAAATCCACAACATAATCTTCTACACATGGATAAAACCATTTCTGGGATTATGTCAAGAACAGTCTTGCAAAAGACTGTTATCCCTGCAAATTAACAAACTCCAGCTTTTGCAGATGAGCTTTGATTTTGAATATCCACAAATACTGGGACCTAATGAGCCGCATCTCAAGATCCTTATCCTTTGCATTTCAAAAGATATGGCAGTCAGGTGAAGTCTGTAGTGACTACACACTCCATGCATGTAGAGAGGCACCCAGTTGTGAAGATCTTGTGTAGAAGTTTCACCATAATGCACAAAGTCCTCTTTGCACATCCCTGTTTATGTGGGCTGGGCCCCTTTCTGCCCTGTTTTGCTGGCAGGGGGTTTCTCCTGTCTACGTCAGCCTGAGCCCTTTGCTCGTCAGTCCAGGTCACAGCTTTCTCTCCTGACGCTTGTGAGAAATACTCCCTTGCTGATGAAGTTGAAAGAAGACAAAGTCATCAAAGCAACGCTTATTTATTGATATAAACGAGTCACCTGAGTCAGGTGCATCTCACTGAGGAAGCACCTCTCTCTAAAATGCACAAACTTTTATACCCTTCCTCAACTGGTGGGTTCCCTGACCCTTTTTCCCGTTGGCTAGGTACTTAGGAACCCACATTCTTTCTGACTGCCTACAGTGCTCAAACCGACACTTCTCTTCCCCTCCCCTTTCTATCCCACTAAGTAACAAGCATTGGTTAACTCCCCTTTTCCTTCCCCCTACCCCCTCAAGAAGCCTAGGCTTGTGCTAGCTACATCTTTGCCTATATGACATAAGTGTAAGAGATGAGGTGATATTTTGCTGAAGCCATAAGGTTATTAAGTTAAGGAATGAAAGTTGTTGGTTCTGTGTGTTGCTGGTATTGGTTTGGATTTGTTCTGGTCGGTTTGTTGGGTGTTGCTGGGAGCTGGGAGAGGGGCGGGTTGCAGACTTGACTGAGAGGGAGGTGGGATGAGAGGGGAGGGGACAGAAAAGTAGGTGGTCCAGAGAGAGTGTAAGTTCCCAAGTACCCAGCCAATGGGGAAGGGGACAGGGACTGCCCTGGCCTGGAAAGGGTATAAAATGTAGCCATTGTGCTGGAGGGGGTGTGTCTGTTTGGCTCTCGCGGGAGGGAGACATATACCTGGTTCAGCTGAATCGTTCCTAATAAACAGTTTTATTTTGCTTTGATGACTTTGTCCCCATTTAATTGTATCTAAAAGTTAGTTCATTTCTAACAATCTGGGGAGTTGTCTGGGATACCTGACCTCTGATCCTGTGAGGTAGGACAATGGGAGGAAGGGAATGCGTTCCCTGCGATTTCAGCAGCCCTGACCTGGAGTAGTGCCCTGTGAGGGCTGCAGGTGAGACCTGGACAGGGGACGCATGAAGCAAAAGAGGGGAGAGGAAAGGTAGAGAGAGAAAAGGCAGAGAAGGGGCAGAGTTCACGTGCGTCAGCCTGTGCACAGAACCGAGTAAGAAATTGGCTGTCAAGTATTACCTGGGCAGCTGCAAGAAGCAGGACTGAGTGAGTGTGCTTGAGATGCAAAATTGCCTGCAAAGTGAGTGTGGAGTCCTTCTAACTGCGGTTCCGTTACCCTGTGAGGGGTGCAGCCAGTGAAGGGATGAAGCAAGTTGTTTTGAGAGAAAGGAGTCCTTTAGGGGAGTACTAGGAAATGGGCAACAGCTGCAGCAGGAAGGCCAGGAGGAGTGGAGAGGGATGTCAGGGCTCCAGTGCGAGCATACCTCCAGACAGTCCCTTAGAGAGGATGCTCAGGGACTGGGCACAAGAGGAGCTGTCTTGTACCTACAGGAAGGACTAGGGAAAAATTATCTGCTATTGTATGTTTGAATGGACAAAGGAACGTTTTGGGCCAGACCTATTGTACTGGCTGAGATATGGGTTGTCAGACAAATGGGTATGTCAGGGACTAAAATTTATGTAAACATGAAAGAACCTCACAAGATAGAAGAGAGGGATTATGCCACTTGCTGGAAAAATACTTGTCTATATTTGCGACCAAGAACTTAAGGGAGCTTAAAGGGGAGGGAAAGAGGGAAAAATGGGACCCCTTATGTTGCAGTGAGAGGTCCTCTGGACCCAATGCACAGGGGTTGAATTAAAACCTTTGGATAAGCTGAGATACATGAAGTCACACCAAAGTGAAATAGTGTCGGGATTAGTGGTGTCGGGACGACTGAGAGATGCTACAGAGATGTTTTCTGCTAAAGCAGTCTCATTTTTATTTGAAGGGTGTGACAAGGAAGATGTTGTGAACAACATCTCTAATATGAAAGCAATAGCAGTTAGAGTATCAATTGCAATAGAAGCTGCAGCAGGTGTCAAAGCTGAAGCCACAAAAGCCAAAAAGCCCCTACTTTTTTGTTACCAGACCTAACATATTTTTCTAAGCCAATAAGCAAATGCCAAAAATCATGCTACCACACTTGTACCAATCATCACCGTACAAAGTTTACCGCAATGCGCATTTTCTTGACCAATCATCATATTGTCATTAAGGCCTATTGCACGGGCTTAAATTGTTACATCTTAACTTTCTAATAACTCTACTAAAAGGCTTATTGTTAAACTTAAAATTTTTTACTTTATTACTTATCATCATTCTTTCTTACCTAAAACATGTCTCTACTTGCTAAAAGTATATTTCTACTTTTATAAAACATACTTCTCTTGAAACTACATGTATAAAACTACATTCTTATTTTAAAATATAAAAGCTCACTGTTCTAACTCAGGCAGCCTTCGCCAAGGTCTCAGATCGAAACATGTATCCATTGCTATCTGTTCAAACACAATGCTGTTTGTGTTATTATCAGGGGAAGAGAAAGAAAAAGTCTGAGATGTCACAATTAAGCCGTTGAACTTTTGGGGAGAAAAAGGACTAAGGGTGTCTAAGAATAAATTACAATTTGTGGAGAAAGAGGTAAAATATCTTGGGCATCTGATAAGTGAAGGGTGGAGGAGGATAACCCCAGAACGTATTTCTGGTATTGTTGCTATGCACCTTCCTAAAACCAAACTAGAAGTAAGAAAAACCTTAGATTTGCTTGGATATTGCCGCCTATGGATTGAGAATTACACCCACCATGTAAAGTTTTTGTATTAAAAACTACAAGAGGAAGAGGGAAAAGTTGAGTGGGATAGGAATCAGAAACAGCAATTCGAACATCTAAAAAAGAAATTAATTCAAGCACCTGTATTTGCACTGCCCTCCTTAGGAAAACCATTTTATCTGTATGTCAACATGGAAGAGGGGGCAGCTTATGGAATAATAACCCAAATGTGGGGAGAGCAGAAGAGACCCGTAGCATACCTTTTAAGAATGTTGGATCCAGTATTCTGACAATGGCCCACCTGTGTTCAAGCTATAGCTGCTACTGCTTTATTAGTAGAAGAGAGCAGAAAATCAACTTTCGGGGTACTTTAATTGTAGCTATTCCGCATATGGTCAAGACAATTTTAAATCAGAAGTCTGGGAGGTGGCTGACAGATTATAGAATTCTGTAATATGAAACTATTTTCTTGGAGAAGGTGGATTTGACATTAATCACAGACAAAAGTTTAAACCCCTCTCAATTTTTAGATGGAAAGGCAGTAGAAATCCCTGAACATGACCACATGGAAATCATTGAATTTCAAACAAAGGTTAGAGAGGACCTACAAGAAACTCCCTTAGTTGAAGGGAAAAGAATCTTTCTTGATGGATCATCTCAGTTTGTAAATGGGAAACGCTGTAATTGTTATGCTATTGTAGATGGTGAGCAAAGCAGTCTGTTAGAGAAAGGAAAATTACCTAATGACTGGTCAGCTCAGACATATGAATTATATGCCTTAAAACGAGCCCTGGAACTACTTAGAGAAAAAAAGGAACTATATACACTGATTCTAAATATGCTTTTGGGGTAGTAAAGCTTTGGAAAAATATAGAAGGAACATGGACTAATTTCTTCCAGAAGGAAGAAGTTAGTGCATGAACAATTGGTTTCAGAAGTTCTAGAAACCCTGGAATCACCCGAAGAAATTGCAGTGGTTCATATAATGAGACACCAGAAAGGAGGAACTTTAGAAATAAAGGGCAACTATCTAGCTGACAGGCTAGCTAAAGAGGCTGCAGAGGAGGAGGAAACAAAGATGCTAGCACTAGTACCTAGTGGAAGGGCTGAGGAGGTAAAACTCCTGGTGTTCACAAAGCAAGAAGAGGAACAGTTACGATAATTGGGAGGTGAAAGGAATCAGGGCAAGTGGCTTTTACCAGATGGGAGACAAATAGTGAATAAAGCAATTGCTAGAGAAACTTAATTAGATTACATCAGGAAACACACTGGGGAACTGAAGCTTTATGTGATCGGTTTTTAGGAATCTATGGTTGTATGGGAATTTACAATAGCCAAGGAAGTGACAGAACAATGTGTAATCTGTTAAAGAGTGAATAGAAAAGTAATGAGAAAACACTCTAGTAGGGAAAGAACCCTAGCCCTTAGACCCTTCCAAAATATACAGATAGATTACACAGAATTCCCTAAAATACAGTGATGGAAATATCTTCTTGTACTAGTTGATCACCTTACCCACTGGGTAGAAGCCTTTCCTACCTCAACTGCAACTACCTCAAATGTGGCTAAGATCCTATTAGAACAAATCATCCCCAGATATGGGATAATCAAAAGAATAGACTCAGATAAGGGAACACACTTTACTTCGAAAGTTTTACATTCTGTATGTGTTGCATTAGATATAAATTAGGAATTTTATACCCCAAAGCTCTGGACATGTGGAGAGAATAAAGGCTATCCTTAAGAACCATATTACCAAATTAATGATTGAAACCAGATTATCATGGATTAAATGTTTACCTCTAGCATTATTATGGATTAGAACTGCTCCAAGAAAGGATATAGGAGTTTCTCCCTATGAGATGTTATTTGGGCTACCTTATCAGGGAAGGAGGAGGGGTTGCCAATTGCTGAAACTAACTGCCTATATCTAAGAAATTATTTGCAGGCAATCACACTTTCTCTCAAGGATCCTAGAAGAAAAGGGTTGTTACCCCA
>VXBT01004123.1:10330-63581 GCA_013400235.1 Oriolus oriolus
CCCGGTCGTCCCCCTCCTTCCCGCAGCGGTCAGGGGGAAGTTTGGCGGCGGGGCTCCCGGGGGATTCTCCGGCCATCGCCCCGGGGCCAAGGGAGCCGCTGCCCGTCCCTTCGGCAGCGCAGGTGGTGGCGGTGGGCGAGGAGGGTGCGGGGGCGCCGGGGGGACTCCGGAGGTCCGGTCCTGGCAGGGCACAAGGGGACACGGGGGTGGCCGAGGGAAGGTCCCTTCCCTGACAGCGCCTGGTGTATTTCTCAGAGGCACCGAGCACGCACAGCTTCCCTCTGCTTCAAAATCAGGCCATCGTAGAATCATAAATATATAATATTACACTCCTATGATATTATGAGTAGAGAGCAGGAGAGTTAAATGCATGCATTGAGGAGAGGCAAATTACATGTAAAGGGCTTTACTGCACGACTGCAGAGCGATTCTCAAATGAAAAAAAATTCAAATCCTTACAAGAATAAATTTAATTCCTGCTCGCGTGTTCCCGTATCGCCTGCTAGGCAAGAAAGCGTGCTGGATATCTAGCAACAATTAGTGGAGTTACATCTGGGTTTAGTACACATGGTGACTTTACTGCTGGTCAAACAGCCGTCTGAAAATCCTGAGCTGGAAAATACCCATTCTGGACGAGAAAACTGTACCTTGCACGTTTCTTCTATGTCAGGATGAAACAGACAGCCCTGGGACATGTTCTGGAGGAAATAAAGGAAGCCATCTAGCCCCACACACGGTCCTGTATGACCGAGCAGAGGCCAAACTCGCACAAACTCGGGCTCTGCCCGGGGCGGGGGGACCCCTCGGCTGCCCCCCCAGAAGTTCCCGAACTCTGGGCATAGGCTCAGAACCCCAAAACTGGACCTGCAAACCTTCCCCCACAGCTTCCATTGCTGGCAAAACATATATATTTATCTTCAAAGTTTGCATTTTGACATGTCAGCGGTTTTGCAACAATATAAATGTGCTTGAAAAATTTTTGATCGGCCTAATGGTTAGGACCTATTAGAAGCTGCAGAACATATTCACAATCAATTCACTTATTCAGATGCATGAATACAAGCTTAGAAAAGTAATTACAGGCACCTTTTTTTGGAAATCTTGAGGCTGTGTGGTTTTCCCATGGGAAATATGAGTAATAAATTCCTACTTTAAAAAAAAAAAAAAAAAAGCAAGCAAATGTGCTAAGCATTGTTCTTATTTATTTTTGTCTTTAATATTAAAAATTGTTGATTAAATGTTCCAGGTGGGGTAGGGGTGGCTGGATGCAAATCCTTAATTTTAACTATTCTTTAAAAGAACAAGCAGAAAGATTTGATACTGGTAACTCAGATCTTTTCACTTTTTAAATTTTAGTTGTCTTTTGTGAGAGAAATGGATTTTTCTTTTTTGGTGAACATGTAAACATAAATCAGCTGATCAGTATTATCAGATCCGGCTATTTTGATTTTTCAACTGAGAGTTAACATTGTATCTATAGAGTTAACATCATATCTATACACATTAAATACACCTGGTTTAGGTTTAAAATATTTTATTCAAAAAATTAATCTCTCACTCTCCATTGTTACAAAATGGTGAATAGTACTTGACATTTTTAGTTATTTATGATTTGCATCAGGTTGTCATATGAAAACTGACATTCAATTAAAATTTACTTGAGGTCATTTAAAATAGTTCATTAAAACTATCCTAAATATTCTTGATGCATTTCAAAAGTATCTTTGCATTTTAAAACATTTTATGGAACAACTGAAATAATGGCATGTAGAAGGGGAATTAAATTGGAAGCTTCTGGTAGCCATGGCTTTGACAATCTCAGAGAAAGTGGATCTTACCCTCTCACACTTGGGTTTAACTGTCAACTGACAGAGGAAAATAGGCAATCTTACTTTTTCTTCTTGAATGTTGATTTTTTCAGCTTTAATAGATCTTAACTGGGCTACTCAGATGGATTGAAACAAAGAAGATATTCCCTGTGCCTGCAGAAGAAACTGCAGCTCTCAAAAACAGCTTTCCTGCACCAGTTACATCCTGTTCCATCTGCTTAGCCAGGGCCTTCAGTCAGGCCGGTGGCATCACCTTCCAAAGCTCCGAAGCAGCAAACATCTCTTTGACTGACTGTTTTAACTCCTGCCAGTGCACCACAGCAAGGGGAAAGCTCAAGTTAGCTGCAGCATCAAGTGTCAGTTGAAGAGGCACAGAAAAAATTTCAACAAAATTTCAACAAAATGTTACTTGTTTGGGTTTTTTTTAATAATGAATCTTTGGGGAAGATATTATTGAATAATGTTGTCCAGCAAGGACAGTACTTGTAGGGATTCTGATCAAATTAATGACATAATGAAGCAAGGGACCCCTAAATAGTTACCCTTGGTGGTACAAAGAGATTGTTACTTTGGGGTGAAAGGGCTTACATATCTCATTTTTGAATTATTAGTTTTGAAGACAGAAAATGCTCTATGTGAGCACTTAGGTAGCAACAGACAAAAATTAATTTCAACTGATAGGTGGGGAAATGATCCCCTTATCTAAAGTGAAAAGCAGTTGGGCAAATGAAGTTCAGACAATCGCCGGGGAAAGCAGAAATGGATAGTTAATATAATCCCGTATAACAGTGCATCATTTCAGCTGCATTTCTATACTTGATTTGGCTTCTTGGTGGTTGGCAATTATTTATGTGTGATTTAAATTAAACCTGTGTTTCAAAACCACCCGTTAAATGAACAAATCCAGCCTACTTTAGGATTTTTTTGTGTTTCTTGAGCGGTTTGATTTTTACAGAGAAGAGTTAGTGCAGACTTCTGTCAGCACAGTGTCACAGCTGAAGAGGAGCAGTAGACCACTGCTGAGTGACAGCCTATAGCTCTGAAATGTGCCATCCATCCTCTCTTAGGTTCTCCATTCCCCATCCCCTGTGCTTCTGTGACATGTCAGACTTCCTGCACATGCCCTGCAGAGCTCGTCTGTGCCTGTGCACTCCAGCCTGCACTTCCCAAGCGGGTCCGACTCACGCTCCAGCAATGCTTTCCTGAGGGATCAGATGGAATGCACGTGTGCAAGGAACAGCTGATCTACACAGTCTGGGTGGTCTTTGCCAGGACATGAGGATATGTGGTGTACCTGAGCTCTGAGGCATGGCTGTATGTCCATGAAACCTGGACAAATACAGAGAAACATCAGGTTGTGCCTGGGCATGGTTATCACATGGAGAGAGTGATGTACTGTCCAGGAAAGATCTGTTCCTCGGGCAGTGGAACTTCACACTGCTAACACACAAACACACACACACACACACACACACACACACACACACACAAAATTAAAAGTTTACAGGAGTTTTTTTCCTAAATTTTACATCTTTTCCACAGAAATTTGAAAATGGGTCTGATGAATGACTAATATTCCATCGTCATTTCTTTAGTGGGGAGGAGGTCTCTAACCTGTGTGCTATTTTTAATCTAATAAATACTCAGCTAGTTCTTAACACTAAACTTACCAATCAAATCAGCCTCATGTAGTTTTCCAGGAAACCTTAGCGATCTCCTTTCAGTTGTGGTTAGGTGTTCCCTGCAACTCCTCACAAAATACGGAGCCGTGGTACTCTGCCTGTGGGGAAAAAGCCTGGAGCCACATAGTGATGTATCTGTTCAGCAGCATGGAAGAGAAATTCCCTATTCACAGCCCTGCACAGTCAACACTGCCTGCTGGTAAACTTTAAATTGCCTCAGTTGCTTAATGTGATTAAAAGCCATTTGTTTCTTTCTTGTCTTATGTGTTTGGCAAAACAGAAGGGACAAAAGTCTCACAATTGCTTGCATGCCCAGCAAACAATTGTACATTTTCCAATTGTATAGGTTTTTCTTGTTCTTAAAAATATGGTCTAATAATACTATAGATACCATAGGACTTTTTCATTTGCCCATTGTGAGCAAAATAAAAAGCTGAAGTCTAGAATACCAAAACACAATTCTGTGACTTGTGAAACTGAGTAGATATATCCAGCAGCTACAGAAAAATGACAGGACAAAACCTGAAACAAGCCATCATTGTTTCTTCCTAAAGCTGCCAAAAAAATGGCTTCAGAATGATATTCAGCTTTTAATTAAGACAAATGAGAAATGTCACAAATTATGCGGTTTACAGGTCACAGCAAAACCGTGTAGAATGTAGAATTTCTCCTGTAGAATTTCTCTTCAAACACTGATGTAATTCTAAGTTTCATTTAACATGAGTTTTTCTTGAAGTTTACTACATGTCAGAGGCTGAGATACTACAAATAACTCTAAAACCTGGATAGCAGTTGCGTATTTTCCTAAGAGTAAGATGAAATATCTGCATCCTCCTGCAATAAAAATAGAAAATGAAGTAGAGAGAATAAAAAAGAAAAGAAAGCATTTGTATTTTGAAATCTGTAGAATTATATATTTGGAACAGCTCTAAGACATGAGCTGCTTTTCAGTGTTATAAATTTAAAAATATTATTGGCAGGCCATCTATAGCAATAAAAGGTTTTTTGTTTAGTTGGTTGGTTGGTTTTTATCAGTGATATGTATTCTTCAGCTCAGGAGAAGAAGTCCATTTCAACAATCAATTGGACATATTTGTGCTCCTATTTTAGGAACATATTCCTTTTATAGGCATTAAACACAGTTTACTACTGGAAAATTTTCGTTTATTATATCTGTTTCATGTAGCGTCTTTCATGTAAACATGATAAAAAGGATTTAGTGTTGGATTTGGAAGTTGGGGTTTGGGGTTTTTGCCCTTTGTTCTCATTTTGTGTTTTATTTCTTTGGAGAACTCTTTTTTTTTTCCCCCTTTCAGGAGATTTCACATAATCTTTTCCATTCGTCATCAGCCAGGTTGCTGATTACCAGAGTAACTGCCAAGCTTTCAACTCCTTGTCATCAATGGGCTGTGAATGACAGACAGCATTAATGTTGGCAAGCTCCCACTCTCCTTTTTGCCTTTCCCAAATGTAATTAAACTGCACTAATACAGCAAAAGAAAAGCTGCAGCTTTATTTTACTCACCCTAATAACATAACAATTAAATCAGAGAAGCACACAATTCAGTCAAATAAACCCATCATGACAAGGAAATGCAGAGGTAAGGGAAGTGTGGATCTACCATTTAGTGAGAAACATGAGTAGAGTCTTCCTTTCCTTTCCTGGCGCTCCAGCGACTGCACTGTTTGACCTTCGGCGACACGATGAGTCCAGCGTCTGAGGAACCACTCTCTGACAGCCTGGGGAAAGGCCTCCAGCGTTTCCTCTTCTGTTGCACCTTTGGTTTAAGCATAAAGGGAGATAATTAGCTTCTCCTACAAATGATCTGCTGTCTCCCTGGTAGGGGATGGCTGGATAAGGAACAGAAAGGATGGGGGTCAGAAGGTACAGTTCGGACAGCACTTCACGCCTTGTCCATCAGAAGGATATGACATTCTCTTGAGCTTTGAAGAAGTCTTGAGCCTTTATCTTAAAATCTGTAGTGGCTGGAGGACAGCCAGGAGTCAGGAAGAGGGAGAAACCAGAGTCCTCACCTCACTTGCAGAGCACTGTGGAAATGTGTAGAATACACAGATTCCACCGAAACAGATGAATTATCAGGAGATGAATACAAATATATATATATATGTTTCCCTGGACCGAGGCCAGTGAAGAAGTTACTGGCTCATAGAAAAGCAATGGAATTTCCCCATAAACCCCTAATTTCTCGCAGCAGTGTTCTAGCATGGGAAGCAAGCACTCCTAAGGAGGCTGAGAACTGCCTGCCATGAGCTCTGTTAGCACAGCTCTGAGGCTGGCAGGAGAGCCTGTCTCATCCTTCAAGCCATCCTTAAAAGTATCATAGTTGGCTTACACGACAAAGCAAATTTACAGTAATGCACAGGAATAGTTTGACTAAATGCTGACAGAAGAAAATAAAGGCTGTTACACAACTAGCCAGAAACAAGGGGCAGCATACTGGAGAGGGAAAAGCCAGGACCCTCCTCAGCCTATATTTGACCAAAGTAGATACAACTTCCAACATGACAATCCTTAGGCCAGCCTGGCTAAACAGACTGTGTGCTTGTGCAGTTTGGGTGACTAATGGTGACTGTTAGCTGACAGGTGGTACCTTATAAATCCAGCCTGCGCCAAATTCTCTGAGGAACTGTTCAGTACATACTGTAAGTAAATAAGTAAGTTCTGTGGAGTAAGTAATTTACAACTCTGAACAAATTGTCCTACAATGCCAAAAGCAGTTCAGTATGATGATAATTTTCCAGAGGAAGAAAACTTTGGCTGAAATCATCTTTTAGACAAAGTTTAAAGCAGGATGTTATGTGTTACAATTTTTGTAGATGTGGAGCTGGGGTGATTTTTTATATGTTTGCTAATGTGACTAAAGTGTAGTGAACAGCAAAAAGGAATAAAAGGGAGCCATGTAAAACATAAAAATGTAAACCCACTGGAGAAAAAGCATAGTTGTATATGGGAAACAGTAGAGAGATGGAGTTGGACATTTCTGTTAGACTTGTTCTGATATAGTGCCGTTGCTTTAAACAGGCAGTTGCAAAATGGCCCAAAAGACCTTTTGGTTGAGTGTCATGATTTTCTTCTTGATTCAGCAAAGATCAAGGCTGCAGTGTTCCAAGCCAGCTCCAGCCCTCAGAGGGAGAAACAGCACATCAAACACCCACCTCATCTGTTTTTGCCATCAAGCAAAGAAAGAAGAAGCCACAAAGGACATGGAAAAAACATATCAGAAGGGCATAACTGAGCCTTCAGCTGTTCTTGTGTGTCAACCATAATTCTTGTTAGAAAAAAAAACATGGCAGATTTGGTTCCTGTGTAGAAACTACCTTGAACACTTTAAAAGGCTTGCTGTGAGTTTCCATGAATAGATGATTCCCAAGACTCTGTAAAAATTTAATCTGATTTTCAGACTGAATATTAAGTGATGATTGGCAATAGAAATTGGCCCTAAAAATGAGAGAAAATGCTTTTATTGCGAGCAAGGTTTGCAGCATTTCAGTGTGGTGGCCTTTGATTGTCGTAGTGGGCAGCTACATTTGAGGCACTGCTAAAGGAGGCTTTGGTCCAGGACTACTCCTGGCTTACTCACTGCACCTAAATAGCACCCTGGGCACATGTCAGTATCTTTGAACAAAATAAGATGTATTTACAAATAGGTTGGGGTCAGCCCAAAGCTGCTGGCCTGAAACTGCACCCAAAGCAATGGGGATTGTGTTAAAAGGAATGAATTTAGGCCTGGCACATATAACAGTGGGGAAGGAAATTCTACTCTTAAGGTCTTTGGACACCAGAGAGCTCCCCAGAGGCTTCCAGATGTGCAGTTTTGAGGGACTTTAATCCTACTGGAGAAGGTTTATTCCCATGTTTTGCAATAAGACATAACATTTGCATAAAAGGGGTTAGGAAAACACTGTTATTTCAGTGGTCACTGTGTGATTTACTACTCAGAGATGAAATGGTTCTTTTGACTTTTGTCTGTTAACTGACCAGGGCTACAAACCTCATTTTCAATTAGACACAGATGCTACTGTTTATGGACTGGGTATTGATATAGGAATTAAAATTACTCAAGAGGATGACAGCTTATTAAGAGTCAAAGGCTAAACTCTCATGAGAAAAATTACCTTATGTTCTGCAAGTGGTTAAAACTGCAGAATATGTTCACAGCTACTTGTAGGAAAGAGGCTTCTGATGGGAATGGACCAGCAGTGGTTCTTCAGATTCAAAACCAGAGGGGCAACTTAGCTCCACCACAGACTGGAATAACTGGTGCTATGGATTTGTAGTAACCCAAAAGCATGGACTCAGGCTTAACATTGACTGCTATTGATGTCTTGTCCAAGTAACTTCATTGTGGGATTGATTGCAAATGCCAGTCTGAACAAGCAAGGAGCAAAGAATTGATTGTTCGGGGGAATGAGCACGTTTGGGGAGAGGCGATTTTTTTTCCTCCTCTCCTGTATTTTTCAGAAGTGCAAATCCAGTGGAACAGTTGCTCCAGGGATTCCCAAGAAACTGAGTGATTCCCACAGAGGGAATCTGCTACCAGAGTACTGTGCTATTTGCAACAGCCTTCCTGGAATTTAATCTGTCCCAGTGTGAGCGAAGATTCCTGAGTTTTTTTCACCTGAGTGAAAACTCCATTCACAGTGGAACAGCTCAGAGTTTATCATCAAGTTCTGTATAAAAGATGGGAACAAAGCAATAGATTATAAGGTTTGTTAGCTGGCTCTAGATCTACTGTAAAAGAAAGGTGTAATGTAATGTCATCATTTAAAAACTGCTGGCTATTTGAGGTGTTGGTAAAGTGGTATGATTTCCTTTGCATAGGTTACAAATGGATGTAGAAGTTGCTAGGAACTGTTGAGACATAGGAAAAGCCTCTCTTGAGCAGGGTTTTGCTAAGCAGATCTTTCTGATATTTTTAATAAGAACTAGTATTTATTATTTGCTTGGGAATTTTGCAGTAGTTCCCAAAATTAAATAAAGATCACTTGGGAAGGCATTGTCAGGGCCCTGGTTGCACTAATAAGTCCTAATGTCCCTGACCAGCCCCACCTGAGCTCTCTACCCACAGTCCTTGAGAGCCCAGGAGCTCTATTTAAGCTCAGGCCCAGCCCTTCATTCTCTCTCTGAGCTTTGTTGGGGAGGCTGTGGGTCAGAACCATGCTGTGCAGCCAGATTTGAACCCATGTTCTGACTTCCCAGCTTGACCTGAACCTACTTCATCCTCACAGGCTTGCCTTAAGATCTGGGCTCTTCGTTGGACCTGGCCACCATCTCTGGATTTGCACTTCCAGGTATCCTGGAGTTCTGTGGGATGGAGCCTGGCCAGTGAGGCACCTGCCTTGGTGGCCCCAGCATTCCTCTTGGCTCACCTTCCTCTAGGGAATGGCCCTGCCCAGATTGCTCCCTCACAGATACAAAGTGGAGCAGACTGTAACAAAGAGGATTACTTAGATTTGAAATTTTGGGGTGGGTAATACCCAGGTCAGGGAAGAAGTTTTGAATCAAAATGTTTGTGTAGATTGTGAGACTATAGGAAATCTATTAAATGCCTACTGTCTTGGTGCAACAATTTCTGATAAGATAGTGGAGGAATTCAGAGTGGATGCTGGCAGTTCCACTGGATTTCTTATCATCAAGAGGCAGAAATTAACATTTTGTATTCCTTTTGAACCTGTGGGAGTTTAGGCTAGTGCTTCTCACTCTTGCTTGGAGGCTGAAGACTTTGGAAAATCTTCTACCTGGAGTTCTTCTGGAGTAACAATTATTTAGGTCATTCAGAAGCCCTTAATTCCAAAGGGAGAAAACCCAAAGTGTCCTGTGCTTGCCTGTTTAAAGATAATCTGTGATAAACAGAGCTATCTACTAGAGATGTTCTGAGTGTGTGAGCTGGGAGTACTTCCCTGCTCTTGGGTGTGGGTGCTGTGCTGAGACAACACCCAGAGCACACGAGCCCTTCATTTTCATGGACAGATTCAAAGGAAGCTTGGAGTTTCTCAGCTGGGGAGATCAGGACTGCAGGGTGTGCTAGAGATGACTCTTTTTCAGTGGCAAGTGTCATTCCTCAGACAAAGAAGATTTGTTAAAAGCATCCTAAGCCCTGTTTGATTTCACTGGATCTGAGATAGTTCCTAAGTTTCTGGCAAACTTTGGAGATTATCATGTCCTCCCCACAGAACACATCACAGATGGAACTACTTGGAACTGGGAGTTTGAGTCCCTATCACTGCTTTGTGAAGTCAATGCTCATTTTATCTGTGATAATCACTGAGCAGCTGAATGGTTTGGGGAACTTCCAGTTCAGAAGAATTCCTGAAAATATCTCACTTAGATTTGATTTGGACTGGAATCAAGTCTGAAAAGCCCCCTCAAATTTCCATTGAACTGCAAATCTTGCTTTTGAGCCAAATCTGATTGGAAAACTTAAACCGGCTAAACCTTGGATAGGGCCCTACATAGATCTGATGTGAATGCAAGCAGTGTCATTGAAGGTAATTTGGGGTTCAGCTGTGGAAATAAATTGTCATGCCCAGCTGAGAGCATTTCCAGAGTTAAGATTGTTCCTCTCCCTTTCTCATCCTAAAATTTGACAGAATACTTGTCAACCTCAACATATTAAAGGCCATTTCAATAAGAAGCCCTCCTCGTACCCCCTGCTTTAGGACACAGTGTGTGGGCTGCCTCAGCCAGAAATTTCTGCTCATACACCTGACACTGCTCAGGAGCCTTTTGTGTCCCTGCAGCAGCCTGAAAGAAACCTGGGCAGCAAGTGGAAAACTCTGAAGACAAGTGCACTGAGCTACAATTTGGAGTAGCACATGAAAACACCCTAATAGATAGGATACAGCTGCTTAAAATTATGTAATTTGTATTGAATCCTCTAGAAAGACTCTTCTATTTTAATTCCTTTTGAAGGTGACATATAGGTGTCACCTTCTGTCCTAAGCTGCAGTGATGAATAAGCGAGGTTAAAAGATACAGCTGTGAATTGCCTTGAATTGGATCCTAGTGCCTCCCTTACAATTCTAGTAAGCCACAGGAAGCTCTAAAGCTTCTTCATTAAATGCTGCGTAGAAGTGATGGAGATTTCAATCCAAACAAAGTTATTTCTCTGGAATCAAAGATACAAAGAGTCTTCTTTGAGTCCTCTTCTGCTCAGGCCAACAGGGTGGCATCAGAGAAATAGCTGACCAACCGGTTTCTTCTCCAACTGGAACAACCTGCAATGGCCAAAGTAGTGAGTCCGCAGGCAAGAGGTGTTATAACACACATGTTACTTGCTAGGATAGTTACAACAGTTTAGGGACTAGTTTCTATCTTTTATTCACTGCGTGGATCCAGTCTGTCATCGTGTTGTTTGCGAATGGACAGTAGGGAGAAAAAAAAATGTTGGCACAGGGAGATGTGGATCCTTTCACACTAAAGTTAAGGAATAGGGACAAGCACAAAGGAAAATTCCACAGTCGGGACTTTTTTGTTCATGGTGCAAAGAAAAAGCATGAAAGATGATACTATTAAGGTTGGAAAATAGGAATCTCATGCCACTGATGTTAGAACCTCAGAAATAATGTGTCAAAGATGTTGGAACATTTAGAATACAATCTTTTACTGTTTCAATGTCATCAACATGTTGTTCTCACTATTTTCTGAGACAGGAGAATTTATTGAGTCAATTTGTCTTCAGCATGTTAAATGTACTGTGTGTAGGAGGGCAAGCTAACCTTATTTATATAGTATTACAAGGGAGAATGCTAACTCACTTTTGCACTCTTGAAAACTGCATTTCTTCTGACAGAAAATGCCACACATTCAACACTCAGGCAGGTGTGAGAACACTGTTTCTTAAAAGAATGGCTTCAACAAAGAAGAAATATACAGTGGGCTAACCCTACCTGTGGTGTTGAAGCTACACAGAAAAGTTTATTTGGCTCTTATTACTTTGCTTAAACTGTTCTCACACCAGGTACTTATCCAGCTTCCCTACATAATTTATCTGTCAGAATGAGACCCTAAGATACCTTTTCTTGCTGACCTTGAAATATTGGTCTCCCTTCTACTTCATGCACTGCTGTAATCTTCTCAGCTCCACTTTTTTTTACTTAATCTTGTGTTGGTCTTCATGATTTTCAGGAAGAATTTTTTCTCTTTTTCTGCCTTGATGCTACTTTTGTTACCCCTTTCCCACAGGTGTTGATAGAGCAAATGAAACTCAACCCTTTGCATTTTTCTTATCTTCAGCTGTGGGCACTTCAAATATGCTGTGTGATCCCAAGGGTCTCCAGTCTGCTTCTTCTGACTGAGTTGGTTTTTTGTCACTGTCTGGTACAACCTGTGCAGTACAACATCCCTCTCCACTGCTGCACATACTCAAATCCAGCTGGAAGCTGGGCTACTTTGTGTTAATTCCACATCTTGCTGCAATATTCAAGAGACTCCACTTCTCTAAGAGTTGCTTCTGCCTTAGGTGCTCTACATGCAAGTGATCTTCATAGTACTGAACTTCTATGGCTGTTCTTTTCACACCCCCTTCCCCTCTTGGTAGCTGCCAAACACCTTTGGTATTTTCCCTGTTACTTTTCCTATGTACCCATTTCCTGTACACACACACAACTGAGACTGTGACTGTGTGTATTCCTGTACCTATGTTCCCTGATATTTTCCTGCAATCTGTTTGAGATCAGCGGTTGTTTATTTGAAATTTCACCCTGAAAATCTAATTTAAATATATGCTCTTTACATTTTTTACTTTTGCCCTTTTCATTTTTCCCCGAACAAATTTCCCTTCTCAAAGCAGATCATTCCTCCAGTCTCATCTTTTTCAACCCTTACTTTTTATGTTTTCTAAGCAGCTTTGTATTTCCTGCACTTTTAATGGCTGTTGGTCAAACCTCAATATGTACATTTCAGCAGAGCAGTCATCCCATGTAATTAAAATATCTAACAGCCCTTTTACCCCCTAGCAAAGGTAGGTTTGGTAATATTTCTAGATGATTAATTAATCCTTAAAAGCCTTCCTGTCTCTGAGAGGGATGCCATATGTTTGGCTTTCCCCCCTTCAAGCAGAGGTGACGTAGCTGCTTTTGCTAATCATGTGAAAGGTGGTATCATATGCAGAGAGAGGATAACAAGCAGGCTGAAGCCAAACTAGTCTAAGGGGTTCACAACTTGAGAGGCATGGTCTGACACCTCACTCCTTTTCCTCCCCACTCTGCCAAATATTTCTTCAAAACATGACTGGCTTCTTCTCTTGCTAAAATGGGGGTCCTTGCCATACTGCGTCTCATGTCATAGATACCACAATCTGTTCTCCTTTGGCTTTATAACAGCAACCTTACTTATTCAAGCTAAGCCACTAGAAGCCACAGTCCTTGGATGTCAGTCTCATAGCTCAGTCTCTCTTTCCCTCTACACTTTAAATTGTTGTATTGGCTTTTCACACTGAGCAGAACGTCATCAGTTGCCTTTCAGCACTTAGTGCCTGTCTGGTGACATATCTGTCAGCTTGAACTCAGCAAACACCCTGCTTCTACAAACTGGTATGGGCCATCCTCCTTCCCTGCTCTCTTAAACCAAACCCATGTGCCTGGAACATTGTGCTTAATGTTGTGCCTTGCAGCCTCACTTACCAGTTGCACAACAGTAATCTTCTCATTCTTCTGAATCTTGCCATTAATGACATTAAATGTCCAAAAGAAACAGCCCACTCCTTAAACATCAAAACTAGGCTGGTGCTTTACGGAGATGTACATCTCATTGCTCACTGTGGTGTCTCAAGGAAGACCAATCTCTGACTGAAAATTTTGTCATAGTAGACCAATCTCTGACTGAAAATTTTGTCATAGTTGAGGTGTTTGCATGGTCACTCTTGCGCACATGGATCCTTGACATCTAAAAATATCCTAATCTAAATAACCCTCTTTTCCTCAGCAGAGCTAATTGTAAGGTTTCATTAGTCACTTAATTCACTAATGCTTGAAAAATTTGGTTGGTCTGGAACCCTTGGTGTCTGGCGAATTTGTTGAAAACTGTTAATGACTTCTGGAGGTACTCTGGGAGAGAGAGATGTTCATGTGCACACTGAGAACATGACTGCATGAGTGAAAACCCTAGAAAGAAGCTTTTAATGTTTGTGGGCACAATATTAATCTGTTTTATTGTTACACATTCCTGATAATGTTGCCTCACCTTCTACTACTTTTATTGCATGTAATGCATTCTAATAACAGCACTCCCGTATGTTTCCATGGGTATAAGACTGCAAGTAGCAGGAGATTTCCTTCTCCTGTCTTTTGGAGCTCAGATCATCACCTGCCAAAATAGGCCTACAAAAATTTTTTAAAAGTGTATGTATCCTTTGAACATACACAATCATGTATGTAAACTGCTCTCGAGAAGTTCTACGAGTTTGTGGATTTGAGAGATATTGTAACTTAGCACAAGGCAATTGAAAAAGTAGTTCTGTACCAGTGTATTCAGAGGGAGAAGTTGGATACTTCTTTTCTGTTTTATTGCTTTTCTTGAAAGAACAAAGAGCTCTGGTGGCAGAGGTCACATCTGTATCTGCATTTTGGACTGTGGCAAGCACTGAATACAGTCATTGGTGGGCAGGCCAACTCACAAATAGGGATGCTTTAATAATACGTCTAAACTCAGAACTTGGGCGCTGTGAAGGTCCTCCGGGGCTCACACAGTGTGAATCAATTTGGTAATAATGCTGGGTACTTTATAAAAACAAGACTAAACAAAAATAAATAAATAAAACCCCGAACAACTGCCAAAAATCTCACTTGAGACCTGAAATTTGGATATTATTCAAACCACAAAGCAAAATGGGGGGAGCAGTACAACTAGTAGTTGTTGAAACAGGTCTGGAAGTTGGAAGAGTCTCTCTGCTTAGTTTCAGTGATGCAAATCCTTTCAAAGGCAAGAGCTCAGTGTGCTGGAGCAGGTAAGATGTGAGTTTATTTCTCTAAAGTGGATGAAATGACAGTGACATGAAAATATCTTTTTGATATCTAATGGTGTTAGGGCTTTAGCTAAAGTATAATTGCACTAAGAAAGGATGACTTGTAATGGGACACTGCAAAATGAGGTCTGTGCCCACACTGTAACCTTCATGTTTTTGGATTTTACTGTGAATGTAATGAATTAGAGCTAGGTTTGTCTAAATATGAGCAATAACAAGTGAGGTACTTAAAATTCAGGGTAAAAGAAGGAAAGAAGATGGATTTGCCGTGTCCCTGTAAGCTCCATGGAGCAGGCTCTGATTCTTTCTCAGCACTTGCACCATGCCCAGATTAATAGAAGGACCCTAATTATGGATCTGGAGCAAGAGAATAGAAGATAAATTAATCTTCAAGAGACCCAAATCACAAAGCAATAGCATCTGAGAGGAAAATGTCATTAAACATGCTGCAAACATGCTAAAATTAAATCTACTAAGGGGATGCTTAGTCAGAAGATTTTACAAAGTTGGGTGTTTTGTCTACAAAATTCCTATTACATTCTGCATGTATATTAGGCAATGATTTCCAGCTTCCTAAATTTGTTATTTGTTTAATTTTTTCCTAATTACTCTCCTTAATTTTGTTTCATTACTTCTCACAATGTTAAACCGCATAAAAGAACATCTACTAAGTGAGTTGTGCTTATCACTATCCAAAACTAAAGTTTTAAAAAAACCCTAAACCTGTTAATTCTGCAACTGCTGAGGCATCTGTGCTGTAGCAAGGTCACCACAAAGGAAGATTCTCAGTTCCACCCATAAGTGATTCTGGATGCCACGCAACTTTCGCTGATGTTAACGTTAAAACTCACAGTTTGGTGACTTGAGTCATGCAATCTTATGCCTTGATTTACTTGGACTAAAAGGGAACTGAATATAGAATAGAATAGAGCTTTTTTTTTCCCCTGAAAAAGCAATTCTAGGGGGAGAATGGAAAAGGAGAGTAAACAAACTACTGGAAGAGGAAAAAATATATCTAAATGGGAGAGAAACTGAGAGATTTGAGTTGCTACACAAAGGATTTCTAAGCAATGCTCAGATGTGCCCTGAAACTTTGTCTCGTACCTAAAGTCTCCATGAGGCAACCTGGAGTTCATATCTTTGATGCTGGTTCTGGGGAGGTTCATGGATTCTCTGCTTTCCAGGAAAAGCCCTAACTAGAGGGAAGATGATTTTTTTGGAATAGACCTATCTTCAAATCTCCTTTCATATTTTTCCTTTTTTTCCGAAACTGTCCTAACCATTAAACTACACAAGCCCACATAATAACCTCAACTTTATTTGAACAACTTTCCTTATGAATCTGGCCACTTCTTTCCAAATCTTCATTCTTCAGAAATAAAACACTTCTGGTCAAACAGAATGTTTCCTTTCACTGGAAAAGGAATGTTTTTCGTTTCCTTAAAGCTAAAAGTGTAACTGTGGGTCATACTGAAATCAAATGCGTATTAGATTCAGCTACCAAAATCATTTATTAACACAGCTCTATGGCAGGGTGTTTTTCATGGCAAATTAACAGCTGTAGTGTGCCTTAGGACCTTTGGATGAAAGGGACTGTAGAACTGGAAGGGATCATTAGGTATATTTAATTTGCCTTTAGTAACACGGTGGAGGAAATAATCAGTATATTAAACATACATGAAATATTTTTGGAATGTGTAGTCTGTTGGAAAGGAATGAATAGTTCATGTTATTAGCTGGAAAATGAAGTATATATAAGCCACTGTGTGTGGTTGTCATCAAAGCCCTACTAGGAATGCAAGACTAAATGTGCTATTTTTACCTTCTTTTTCTTTCCTGCTTTGTTTGTGGCTTTGGCAGAACAAAAAAAGACCTGGATAAAATGAGAGAGATTGTTTTGCATTTATCATGATTGCGTTTGAGGTGCTGTCTTCGGCATGAAGGCACAATAAGCTTTTCATTTGTTATTTGCATTAGAGCAGGGCATGGAAGCCTAGGCTGATACCAAAACTCCACCTCTAGGCACTCTGTGCTCATGGGGAGGAGCAGTCTCTGCATCTGAAGAGTTTATGGTAAAACAGTTATGGCAAATAATGAGGGGTGAGCAGAGCCACAGAGGAGGAACCCTGTGTTCACCTGGCACCTGAACATCATGCCAGTGCTTGGTTTCTGCTCTGCTGCCGCCCCTGATCCTTAATGGACGTGGATCTGTATTGGATGAGTGTGATACGTGAGTCACTAGAAAGTGCACACGTACGTACCTGTGCTGTTTTAACTTTGTTGTGACAGACATTTAAAAATAAATATATTTCTTTCACCTCCCAAATCTGACCTGGCAAGAACATTCATTTTAAAAAGCTGGCGTTAATGCCATACAAGATATAAATCAGCCTTCAATCCATACCCTTTGTAAGAGAAAATGGGATGGTATGTGCCTAGTCTTATTTTATTTCAGTATTTTAACAACAGATGCAATACTGCCTTTGTTATTATCCTTTATTCCTCAGACAGTGTTCCCCCTCCTAATTATTACTTGTCGTCTTCAGTAAGATTGAGAAATGGCATTTTTTTGAGCTCAGGTAAATATCAAAGCAATCTTACTTGTAATGACAGAGCTGCTTTCACTGGGGAGTGAAGTGTAATGAACTAAAAAAGGAATTTAATATGCTTTCCAAATTAAATAATGTATTAATTTCTGCTGAACAGAGGTCCCCAGCCCCCTTGAAAACAGCGAGTCTTGTACAAATACCTGCAAAGTTTGAGGGTGGTTTAGCAATCAGTAGCCAAGAAGCAAAAGGGGGATCAGGGCCATCTCTTTCAGCCCAAAGCTGCCCATCGTCCCATGGGTGGACTTAGCCCAGGGCACCCTGTGGGGACTCTGGGGACACTGGGCTGTGTCCTTTGTCTCTTCCTTGATTTTGCCCCCTGCCCACTGGCAGTGGAGCACATTACTGACCCTGTTGCCACTGTGCGAGCCCCAGGTTTGCTCTCTTGCCATGCATCACAGTGTGCAGCATTTTCCTTGTCCTCACTTGCTGGAATCAGGATTATCCACCCCCCCTCAAAAATCGCCATGTTTCAGCTTTTGTGACAGCAGAGACCTGTTTGAATATAGAAATTCTACAGGTTTCAAAATCAAAGGCAAGTTAAAAACCAGGCGATTTCTCTTTAGTATTTCCTTTAGGTAGGTACTCTTTTGTTTCAGGTACGTGTTTATTTAAAAGGAATAGGAGAAGATAAGAAATTCATTCAACTCCGTAGTTTTAACCTCTTGGAGAATTCTTTAAGATTGTGCTGAAAAATCAGTGCATTGAATGATTTTTTTTTTTTTCCCGGCAACATTTTTTTCTCTCTCTCTGAAACATTATTTTTTATTTCAGAAAAGGAACACAAAAAAATCCCAAACAATTTTAGCTAGAATTTGGTGATTACTCTCTGTAGCATAGTTTGAGGTCATTAAAAGCAGCATTGCTGAGAGCAAGTGTGGGCACAGAAACCTGTATTCCACCACTCTCTACAGAATAACTGTAATTAAGGTGTTCTTATCTAGGTAGAGAGAAACAGACTCTCAAAAGTGTTAAGAAATAAAGGAAAAGTCCCTGAAACTGAGAAATTTCCAGGCTATTGCAGATACAGCAGAACTGACAGAGCTGGCCAGAAATTTGCCATTTAAGAACTACTTAAAAAAAAAAAATCTGATTTTGTTCATTAAACTCAAATCCATTTTATTTAAATCAATACTTAATGAGTGAAATCATCTTTTTCACTTCGGGGAAAAAAAAAGCAAGGATCTGCTTCACAGGCTTAATTATTCAGCTGTTCCATTTCTCTGTATCTTACTCCTATTATTTCAAAACAAGCCAGTAGTACTCATAGATATCCTTTATTTTTTAGACCAAAGTGACAAAATGTAATATTTTTTCATTAAAACATAAACAAGAAGCTGTTTCAATCAGAACTCAGAAACAGCTACTCATCATTATTTTCGAAGTAAGTTCTCCTGCACCACGGTGATGACTCGGGGAGCGCTCACATTCACACGTTCTTCGTAATACCTGGAATCAGGTCAAAAATAAGAATAATATATTTTAAAATATGCTATTTAAGATATTTCCTCCTCCAAACTTTTTTTTTTTTAACAGACTCTTAAAAATAATTCGTCTGGAGAGGGATATGGGGAAGGCATTTCCTGGGAGGTACTGACCTTTAGTTTCCTTTTTTACTCTGTTTTTTACTCGGTTTTTCCCTCGCTTTTCCGCGGACCCGGCCCCATCCCGCGGCGGCTCCTGAGGCGGCCCGGGCGGGGCGGTGGCGCCCCCTGGTGGCAGGCGGCGGGAGCGCCCGCTCGGCCTCGCCCGGCCCGGGCCCTTCCCCTCAGGGAAAGGCCTCAAGTGGTGCCAGCGGAGCTTTGATCTGGATATTGGGGTGGGAAATTCTTCACCGAAAGGGTAGCGAAGCGTTGGGACAGGCTGCCCAGGGAAGGGTTTGATCCGCCAGCCCTCGCAGTGTTCCAGGAACTTGTAGATGGGGTTCTTAGTGTGTGGAAAAATTCGCAACACCGGAGGTTTATGTCTGAAAGGGGGACAGAGGAGTCCTGTAACTGTTCGAATAAAGGGAGAGGCCATGGGGCATTTCCCATGGGGTCTCTGAAATTGTTGGGGGATGCAGCCCCCTTTTTATCGTAATTTCCCAGACACATCACCCTCTTCCTTCCCCCACTGGCTGAGGTACTTGGAAAGTACAGAAACTCCTACTCTATGCCCACCTCTGATGTGCACCCTCCCCTTTTTTTTTTCCTCTAATAACAAAACACTATTCATAATTCTATTAAGTCTTTGTTCTTTTTCTCTAAGTTCAGGAATTTTATTCAGCCTAGGCTGAGCAGCAGTCTGTGTCAATTAGAAACATTTTCTAGATCTGATAGTTTCTTCCATTACTTCCCTTACTATAAGTTCCTGGCCCTATCTACAAGCAGATTCTCACGGTTTGTTTGTAAAGACAAATCCATCTTATTCATTTCATTAGGGACACGGTTTGGTGGTGGGGCTGTGAGTGCGAGGTTACTGGTTGGACTCGATGACCTGGGAGGTCTTTTCCAGCCTTAACGATTCTATGATCAGTGACCAGAGGATGACCAGAACTGCCGTGTTTCTCGCAGCTCTGCTGTCCATCCTCTCCTGGCTTTGGCAGCCCTGCAGGGAGAACCTTGCTGAGCTGAACTCCCTGCCCGGTGCTTTCCTGAAGGTTCCTCCACGGGACAGTTGTGCTCATCCTGCTCCAAGGCACCTGATTGCTCAAGTGCCACATTGCTAAAATCTGGTGGGGCCGAGAAGGTCCCCAGGTAAATCACACCTGTAGGTGAAGTAAGAAAGCTGTTTTCTTTCCCTCCCAAAAGATATGAAAGGGGATAAATGAACTGTATGACACACAGGCTACAGCCCAAACATGTTTCTCCCTTTTTCTTTCAGGCTCACTGGAAAATCTGTCTGCTTCAGACATTTTCCCACAGATGTGTGATTGGGTGTTTGCCTGAACTATGGGCTCTGTGCTCATCTGGGGTCCTGCAGATTGTCCTACATGGCATTAGGTCCTTGTGAAAAGAAGTCCTGTAGGAGCTTGTCCTGTTTCCAAAGAAAGGAAATACGTGTTCCTTTGTCTGTTTCAACTCTTCAGGTAACCATGTCATAGTTGGGAGAGTGAAGGGGATGATGACACTGCTCAGATCCTCAGCCCTGGAAACCTTAAATGTGCACTGAAGTATTTCCACTAAAGACCACACCACACACATTTGTAGGAGTTCACCTCTATGCTCTACCAAGTTCTCAATCCTTATGCCCCTTGTTTTTAATATTTTGGTGGAAATGCTAAGCAGAGTCTGACCTGAGACTGAAGAACACCTGTGTCCAGGCAGCGATAAGTAGGTAGGTGGATAAATAAAACACAAATTGCTCACTCAATCTATCAATGGGTCATTAGATGACATCTTCCAGGCCATTCATTAAACTCTGATGTGGCCTCAGAAGCGATGCATTAAAAGGTAAATACTTTATGGATTTTTTTTTTTTAAGGTTTTGAGACAGTGTTTGAGCTCTTGGAAAAAAAAAAAGACAGGAACACCTGACTCATTAAAAACAGTCATATTCTTTTATTTGGCAAAGAGGTCAGAATTCTTGCTGTTGTAGAACTTTCCCGTTCTTTTTCCTTACCCGCAGGTGAAAAAAGGCATCAACAACAGAAAGCTCCAAACCTGCTTTTCTCCATAATTTACATTTTCCCTTGGA
The DNA here is from genome assembly GCA_013400235.1 of Oriolus oriolus. NCBI lineage: Eukaryota > Metazoa > Chordata > Aves > Passeriformes > Corvidae > Oriolus > Oriolus oriolus. The sequence goes on from VXBT01004123.1 coordinate 31,108, forward strand.
AAGGGAATTGCCTGCTTTGTTTTACTTGAAAGGTGTTCCATCTATTTGGTTTTTTTTTATGGAGAATGGATGAGAAGTAAGTAAATGAGAGGACTTCTTTCTCCTTACTTACATTGTCCTTTTTCTTCCATGGAAGAAGATGGTTACAGAACATTTCTTCCCACACACTCTTATTTCGAGTTCTGTGCCCTTTTCTTTGAGAAGAAGGGGTTTAGAGATCACAGAACTGAAATAAATGCCTCCAAAAATCTTTGGTTTTTTTTCCAAATATTTCTTCCTGTGAGAAGGACAGATGCAAGACAGCAAATAACAGAAGTGTTTTCTTTTAAAGGTGGTACTAAGAATTAAAGTAGTGCTTTTCTTAGGGTTACAAATAACTTTCCCTGAAGTGGCTGCTGGGTTTTTTTAAAGTTGTTTCACTTTTTCAGTCAAAAATCTGAAAACTGCAATTTTCTCTCAGAATTTTCAACAGAGGCAAAAAAAAGAAAAAGTGATAAATTTGGCAGGAACAAAAATCCTGCCAACCAGCTTCCATAGTTATATGAAGTGGAAAATTGAGCCATTGCTGGTGCTGCTGTTTCTTGCTCAACTGACATCTGGTCTGCATGAGAAAATTCACATTACTGGCATGTAGGGTGTAAATTAGGTGAGATCCTGTGTCCTTCTTGCCCCTTCTGTAATTAAGTACTCAGTGGGGCTGTGGTTTCTGGGTAAAGCCTGTGTTCCATGACTATCCAGGTCAGCCCTAGACATGAGGCCATCCTCATCCTAGACAGAACAAGTGGCTCTCTGTGAGGATATACCACTTTCACAGGAATGAAAAAAGGAGCAGGGAAAGGGAGAAGCAAACCAGGAATTAATGTTTGCACATCAGCGTGGTCAGAAACATGACAGTTACGTACAGATTGAGGCTCTTTGTGCCAAAAAAGCAATCTTACATTTTTAGGAGTTGATAAGTTTTCAGCCTGCAGCAACATTTAATGCTAATAAAACAAAATATTGTGATTATTTGAAGATAAAGCTACTTCTGCAGGTGGATTGCTTAGGTATCTCCTTAAGCAGTTTCCAAGCTCCGTGATGTCCTGCTCTGTGTTATTTCTCTATGGACTAGGCATGCCCATATATGTTTAAAGCCATATGAGAAAGATGTGACAGAAAATGTCTGGGGGGAATTATTGCAGGGAAAGCCCATTCTTAACAATATTTCATTACCTGCTGGCAGAATACATGCTGTGGCTTTCTGCAGTTTTGGTGGCTTCATCGAGATCTTTTGGAGAGCTCAATAACCTCACAGCCTCTGCTGGCTTGAGCCTGGAGAGCAGACCGTCCACTTTGTAGAGGACAAATGGCATAAATCCCCATTGAACCTGTGGACTCATCAGGATTCTTGGGAAAGCACCCCAGAGAAGCTGAAACAGTCAGTGGTGTCTTGTCATGGGTGGTTTGTGAGCTGGTAGGCTGTACACCCAACCCCGTGCTCGTGCAGTTGTTATTAATCCTGTATAATTCCGAGCACATGAATCAAGAAGTCTCCTGAGTTTCCTTTATAATCTCTAGAGGAAGGTTTCTCCCACCTCCTCACCCCTCCCCTCCCCCCGAATGTAATTTAATTCTTGAGTAAGGAGCAGTGCATCTCCTGAGGATGGTTTAGCTCACTCAGGTGGCTCAGATGAGATGGAATCAGATCACCATCTCTTCTTCAACAGAAATGCCAGGATAGGCTCCACTGCACCTGGATCACACAGCAGTGAGTGCCAGCTGCTGAAGAAATTTGGGAAGTAGAAATATGAGACGAGGAACAACAAAGATCTGATCAGTCCTTTCAGTGCTGGAGAAGGGCAGGCAGGGCACTGCTGACCCTGACATGACCTTATTCTGGCAGGCAGTGCTTGCTGAGTCAGCACTGGCTCATATCTCCTCTAGTGCTGGCCAAGGAGTGCCGCTGCTTCCCCATCTTCTCCCTGCACAGGCCCCTGTGCTGCCCACTCCAGGGCTTCCCTCCCTACAAGAGGCTCATCCAGAAGCCCTTGCTTTGCTACTGTCTTCTGTAAAATGAATATTGCTTTTCTCCTTCAGGGAAGGGTCACACTTATTTATCTCCACAGTTTTTCCTCAGAAGTGGCACACAATAGAAGCACACATTGTTGTGCTCCAAAGGGGTGAGGGAGATCCAAAGTGGAAGCTCCATTTACAGAGCAATTGAACCCACTGGCAGCACTTTGCTGCTTCCCTACCTGCACTAACTAGAGAGCAAGTTTGGGGCTAAAACAGTAGAAAATTAACTTTTTTCTTCTTCTTGAGCTTAGTTTTGGAGTAGTGGGAATGTGTAGCAGGATGTGGTTCCTTGATCACTCAAAGCAGAGACTTGGCCACTAGACCAGCAACAGATACAGCCCTCGGAGCCTGTGCAGCACCCACAGTACCTTCATGGCCATCTCCTCACCCACATCCTTCAACAGCATCCCTCTGTTTTAGCTCCCATGCATTGTTTGTGCTTTTAAACCCAGCAGATAATTAGAAATAATCTTGCAAATTGATTTGAACTAAAAATGCTGGTGCACTCGATTCTGGTTTCAAAAGGAATTCTAGTTAAAGCATCCCAGCTTCCACAGGGAGGCAGCAGAATACCTGTCAATTTCTTTGCAACTTTAAACTTGCTGATGATTTTTTTTCTTCTTTTAAAGAACTCTTTGACCCAGTATATATATTGTTTAGATTAAGAGGTTTTAAGAATTTGAAGTTCAGATGAAAATTCCTTTTTTTCTTGCCAAGATCAAGCTTGCCAAGATCAACATTCCCCTTATTTCCCTCTGAGCTGCCACCAAAATGATTTACAAGTTATATAAGAGCCAATTTTGAAAGAAATATGCTTTTAATTAGAAACTAAAAATCAGGGTGACTCATTTGAGATAGTATAGTTACAGTTCTGTCAGTATTTCCATTATTTTCAGGGATTTATCACCTCAGGAGAAGAAAGCATTCTATTCCACTGAAACTTGGAATTTTAGTCCTCAACACCAAAAATATAAAATGAGTAGAAAATAATACTGTAAAGTCCAGCATTTCCAAACCAGGCATTCAAATATCATGGAGCAGACAGTCACCCTACACCCCAAATTATGTTATTGGCTTAAAAAATGTGGAAGTTTTAAAATATTGCAAATAGGTTTTTTGTTTGTCTTCTGCCTTGTGAGACTCTATGATCTCTATTTTCAAAATCTTTCTTTGCAACCACAGGGGCTAGAAACTTTTTGCTTTTTCCCTTTTTCTAAATGGAAGTTGAGACTTTTTGCCTGCTCGCATGACCCTGAAAGCTGAATTTTGGAAAAAACTTTCAAGTATCAAAACTTCATATCTTCACTAAATTCAACTACATGTAACTTTTCTGAACTGCTTATATGTTTACAGCAGCTTGCTAGGGAAGAGAGTCAGAAATACTTCAAATATAGCAGAATGGACAAGCCAGGAATATTTAAATTATGTATTTGGTTCAATCATAAGTGGCTGAATTTAAATGTACCCTTCAGAGAAAAGACAGATTTTCACTTTGGCTGGTTTTGGGGGTTTTCTGAATGCAAGTAAATTCATCATTTCTAACTGTTACCTTTATCTATAGAAGGGTATCTCATTGCTAGGAGCAGCACACATTTCTTTCATACTGTCCTGAAATAGATATCAGTCTGATTCTGAATTTCACTTCACAGGAGACATCCAAATAAGCTTTCTCAGCTCCTTTGCTCCATGTATTTGCAAAAATACTGCTCTCATGAGGAGTCTATTAATTGATCCAGGATGGCAAATCCTGTGTTCCTGGTGAGACTGGGGGTTTTAGACTATTCTCATAGGTTCACTGACTTGACATCTTTTTCTGCTATCTCCAGGAGACTGGATCTTGCTCTCTTCATGGTCATTACTTTGCAGCACCATGCTAGATTTGCTTTGTGCAACCCGTCTACTTGGGAAAAAGGAAGAGGAATATTTTATATTTTTCTGTCCCTCAAAATTCTGTGGAAAGCAAAAGCCTTAAGAATTCTAGTGCATTTTTACCACATGTAGATATTTTCTTATATGCTTTTAAACCCTACAGTTCATGTCCCACCCAAACAATGGGTTCCATTTAAAAAAATCTGGTGGAACAGGTAAAGGATAGAGAGAGGTAGAGAGAACTGCCCTGCAACAAACACCCAAGTCAGGGAAAGCACCAAAGAGTGGCTTGCAGTCATAACCAAGGGAGACTGTGAACTTGTAACCTCGAGGTGGAAAGCTCCAGAACTGATTACCAGAGCTGTGAACTGTGCAGTCCCTTTGAAACAAGGCTATAGGTAGAAGATGAATGATACAATTTGAAGAACATAGTGTATGGCTCTGGTGAGGCACTGGCTTCCTTCTCCAGCTCTAACGTTGCTCTTGCTGCTTTGGAGGTGCTTCATTCCCAGTGTAAGCTGCTACCCTGAGCCAAAGGGCAGGGTTAGATGCTCCAGGGGAAGATGGATGGTGTGGCATTAGGGAAGAGCCAAAGGAGAGCTCCAGCTCCATGGTCAGTGATAAACAGGAACTGAAAGAATGGCCACAGCCTAGCAGTAGTTAGGAAGATGCCCCAGAACACACTTCATTTCCACATCAACAGCTGGAAGAAGCCACCAAACCATTGCTCCTGGTCCTGGACCCTGGGAGCGCTTTAGGTCCTGGACCCTGGTGAGGCCTCTCCAGTCCCCAGGGAGAGAGGGTACAATCCTCAGCCTCTGCCTAGAGGCATTGATGGGACTTTGATACTGTGATCTAAGTGGAAGAACAGCTGCTGGGCATGGAAGGTGTGAGTCTTTCTGAGCCTTTGGTTCCTCCTCAGTGCAAGTGATGATCTTTATTTTGCAGGATTCCTGGGAGGGTGAATGCATTAGTCACTGTTCTGGTGAACTACAGGAATGTCTGTTGTCAGGTAATTTATTACCAATCTTTCCTTCTTTGCTGCTTTTTTCTCCAGTGTTTGGAATTGGTGTGTGGAAAGTCCTCCTGCTATTCACAATTATATTTAAAATAATCATGTTATGATAAAAGGGCAAATGTACATCAGAGCCTGAATTTACGTAGGGCCACTGAAACATAGGACCACTGTGTTTCAGCAGTAATGGGGAGCCAAGAACCTGACAATAGGGCATCAATGAAGAGTTTTGTGATGTTTTCTGTTAAATGGATTCAAAGGCTCTGATTCAGGCTCAAGAAATTCATCTGCCTTTAAAATTAGCTGATCTATTTTTCACATCATAGCTGCAGTGTTTCTGTTCTCTGCCCTCCCTTTCACTTCATATGTAACCATATTTTGGTGGTAGATGAAGTGATTCCTATATATAGCATGCAAAACACTTTGTGATCCTTCCAGGGAATAAGTCCCAGATATATCAGATATTTATTTAGCACAGCACTTTTTAGTAGGATCACAGTCAGGAGCACGGCCTTGGAGCACTTTCTGGCTCCAAGCTCAAAGCTGAACCTACTGAATGTGGCTTGACCAGAATGTTTGAATAGTAGACATGCTGAGAAGAAAAAATAATTTTGTCTGCATCTTTGTTGCAGCAATGAGCTCCTCAACGTGGATTAATTGCAGTTTCCAAGGAGGCTGACAGTTCTGCCCATTTCCATAGGAAAGGAAATACCAAAGAGTACACTCAAAGGAGGCCTTTCCAGGAATTTAGGATTTGCTATACCTATCAGGTCAGATATCCTGTTCCTAGCAGCTGTCAGGACATGATGCTTCAAAGGAAGTTTATGTAGCCAAAGCATGACTAACTAAAGATGGAGAGAACTGAGGTAAGCTTCTCTCTGCAGTGCAGGACTCAGCTTTCTCCCCGTAGGAGGAGATCTGATTACCCCTGGCTTAGTAAATTGTACAGCTGTAATGTTAGTAGCAATCGTATTTAGGCTTCTACAGCTTTGCCAGGTCATTACATTGTCCCTTTCAGTTACCTGTTCAGCCTCTGCTATGTTTTTCAAAAGTTTTATAACCAAAATACGGTACAGCTCAATGGGGAGACACAATGTAAGTTTGTGTGACCAGTTATGTGATTATTCTGCAATGTATTTTCTGCTGGGTCCTGATTTTTGAAACAGATGGGAAGTGGGCAGAGAGCTGAAAGCCTTAGGACCACTCAGCTTCAGCTGCTTTCCTGCCCACCAAATTACAAGGTCAGGCCTTCCTTAACACTTCTGAAAAGTGCCATATGCTAGAGATACCACCAGTCCTTTCAAGCATCTATTGACTTCAGAGGGCAGACATCTTAAATTACCCTTCACTAAGTGTGCTACTGAGGCTTCGCAGCACCAAGTATTTTATTCCATGTATTCTTTCGATGTGCCTCATCTTTTGAAAGCTTACAGAGTTAACTAAATTTGTCACCCAGAGAAAATGGACTTAAGTTTTCTGAATTATCTGAAAATTAAGAATTTGCTTACTTCTCATCTGCCTTCCCCTCCTCCTTGGAAATCATAAGTCATGTGTTGTTGTGCCCTAGTGCTGCTTCCTTGCTTCTAGGAATGGGTTGACTTGAAAGTAGGTTGATAATTTAGTCACACTTATCTTTAATTATCTCTACAGAAAAAGGACTCTTGAAAATGTTTAGCAGGCAAATAAAACAGAGAAACAGTAACTTATTTCATACCTTCCTAAACTTGTATTTGTTTTTTCTGAAGTGTTAGGTACAGTAGAGGGAGAATATTTATTTTAAATTTTGTTGTGGAAAGGTAGAAAATTAAGAGCCTCTATTATTCCAAATAATTTCATTTTAAAATGGAACCTTCCTTCTCTAAATCTCTTGAGATACCATACATATCCTCTAGCATAGGAAAATCAATAGATAAAAAGGTTCCAGTTCAGTTTCCCCCGGATGTGATCAAGTACATTCAAATATTGAATGATAAATTGGCTAATTTACACATCTGCCAAACTGGCATTAGCATTTTACTAACTCCCTGCAGTGTCATGAGGTTTAATTAATGGTTGTAAAGCACTCCTCTGAATGAAAGGTATGACTTTTTACATTTGAGATTATGTAGATCCATAAGTTTCTGCTGCATTTGTAACAGCTGTCTAGAAGACTAATGGTTTTGCAGATTTACTGCTGTGCTCTGCTGCTTTCTGCTAGCCTGCACTTTTTGCAAGTTTGGTACTGGTGGTAACTTTCAGAGATTGGGACCAATCCTAAATTTGCTTGCAGCTGAAAGGCATCTTTTAATTGTTCAAGGCAATTTCCTTGCATTCTAATACCTGTAACTTACACTGTGCCAAATTAACACTAAGTGCACCACATTATTCACGAGAATGGTGGTTTTCAAGTAGCTGTGGAAAAAATATCAACTTATGCAGCCTCAATGCGCCAACTCAGAGAAGAAGTGACACCTTGTCTGACTGCAGCATGGCTAGGTTGGCTGCAGGAGCAAGGTAACGTGCACTGACATCTCTACAAATAGTTTTAAGAAGAAGATGGGTGAAGTGACAGTTAGAAACATTTGTGCAGTTCTTATTTGGAGGCTCTTTCTCAATTTCTGCTTTTAGCTCAATGTGGTCTTGCATGTTACCCCCTTGAGACTGCCCAGAGTGTTCCAGTGAGATACCCAGGCCTAATTAAAGGTCATGATGGGACCATCTTACTAAGGTACAAAGGATTTTTTTTAAAACTCCTTATCCTCTGTTCTAGTCTATCAGTGTGTCTCCTGCTAATTTGGTGTAACTGCCCTTTTTGGGTGGTGGGAAAGAAGGAGATGAGCGTGAATGCATGGCTTTAACTTGAACAGCAAAAATCTGCAGCCTGATCAAATACTCACTGATTTTGGCCTTTGCGTTTTGGAGTGCTCCACATCACTCAGTATTGTTGGCTTGGTGCACAAACAATATCAGTTTTTTCTATCACTGGTTTGAAAACTAAAGAGAGACAAATAGAGAATGTGGTTGCCTTGGTCATCCTGAAAGTGTTTTATCCCCAGCTCCCACGGAGCTGTTGTGTCTTGTCTGATACCAGGAAGACTTCACAGCTCTGCAGCTGAGCCCCAAATAATCCACTGCAATGCTCCACGCCTTATGCCAAATGGGCTCAGTGGTCTCCTGAGGCTGACACAGCTGTCAGATCTTGACAGAATGAGTAACAACCAGGTATTTTTTTAGTATTATCCTATAATTCTATCAGATATATCAGTATTAAATACAGATCGAGGCATGGTATCCTGGGCCTATGCAACTAACAAGTGAATTATTTTACTTACAGAAGGATGTGACTTTTGGCCACATCAAGTAGAATGATTAACCCAAAATGGCGATATACATTCTTTATTGTTCTATTGATCCTGAATATTGTGGACTGCCAACAACAGCCATCTCTGCTTTAATTATTTTTATTTGTATTGGCAGTGTAAAGATCAGAAGCACAGATGTCTAAAGTGTTTCGGTTTTTTCCTTGCCTTTCCTTAGGATAGCCAAGTTATATTCAGTTGTGTTTAGAACCCAGCAATTCTCTGGCATGTATAAACAGAAATAATCCTGAATCAATCCAGATGGTGACATGTATTTTGACAATTCCTTTACTGCCTTTCTAAGACAAGCATGGTGTTTGAGATGCACTTTTTTTAACCAGCACCACTTGTCGGGAGAGCTAGAAAGCAGCCTTGAAAATAATTATCACCTCTGCATGAGTGGTGGAGCAGCAAGCAATGCTGTACCAGTGCTAGTGAAGGACTGAACAGTATAAAATGGTCTTTGGAGCTTTAATGCTGAGCAATTACTCACCCCACAGCAGGTCAGCAACAAACTGCAATCACCATCATTCTTTTACTCTGCTTTTAAGTTGTTTCATTTTCCTGTGAAAATCATGACAAAAAACAACTGTACAAACCTTATGTGAGCTATGTGTGACTGCAAAAACATTCCAAAAGAGAGAAAAATCTCAATATTGGTGACTTCAATGAATGTATCCTGAAAAGTAGTGAGTGATGCCTCTATGGAATGCTTTAGGATACAAGTTGAAATTACAAATAGTACCTGGGAGTATGTAAGAAGGAAAAAGACAGGACAAGCAAAGAAAAGTGCCACTGCTCTTGTATGTGGAAGAACATATCTAAGGGGCTGCAGTTTCTCTAAGTAGGGAGAAATTGCTCCTGTAGGATGGGCTTTTGCTCCTGCTAACAAGACAGTAGTGCTGGAGCTCTTTGCCAGCCTCATTCCATTGACAGAAGCATTCTCAGGGACAGAAACCATGAGATCTTGGTGAGCACCCACTAAACCCTCTATTTTCTTTGCAGGGAAGCAGCTAGAAGCCAGTAGGAGTGGGATATGCCAGTGGATAGCCCTCCTCTGTTCTGGGCACTTCTCAGGAGCCCTGCAGGCTCTTGGTAGGGAGGTGTGGTGGGTTGACCCAGGTGCCCACCAAAGCTGCTCTATCACTGCCTTCCTCACTCAGATGGGCAGGGGAAAGAAAATATAACTTCTGGAATAAGGCTTCTGGATCGAGATCAGGACAGGAAGTTACTGTCATGGGGCAAAACAGACTCAGACAAATTAATTGAATTTATTACCCATCAAATCAGAGCTGGATAATGGGAGCTAAAACCAAATCTTAAAAGCCTTTCCTCCACCCTTCCCTTCTTCTTGGCTTTAATTTTATTCACAAATTCTCTACCTCTTTCCCTGCAGTAGTGCAGGGCAACCAGCAATGGGGATAGTGGTCAGTTCACCTCACGTTGTTTCTGCTGCTCCTTACTCCTTAGGGGAGGGCTCCTCACACTCTTTCGCTGCTCCAGTGTGGAGTCCCTGACACAGGAGACAGTATTCCAGGAACTTCTCCAGCATGAGTCCTTCCCTCAGGCTGCAGTTCTTCACAAACTGCTCCGGTGTGGGTCCTTTCCAGGGAGTCAGTCCTTCAGGAGCAGTCTACTCCAGCGTGGGTCCCCCGCAGGGTCACAAGTCCTGCCAGCAAACCTGCTCCAGCCCGGGCTCCTCTCTCCACAGATCCTGCCAGGACTCTGCTCCAGCACAGGCTTCCCTTGGAGTCACAGCCTCCTTCAGGCATCCCCCTGCTCTGGCGTGGGCTCCTCCAGGGGCTGCAAGTGGATTTCTGCACCCCCAAACCCTCCAGGGGCTGCAGGGGCTCAGCTCCCTCTCCGTGAGCTGCACCATGGAATCTCAGCTCCGGAGCCTGGAGCAGCTCCTTTGTCTCCTTCTGCCTTGCCCTAGGTGTTTGCGGAGCTGTTCCTCTCACATATTCTCACCCCACTTTTCTCTGCACCCGATTACAGCTGTGCAAGAGCTTTTCTTTTGTTCTTAAATCCATTATCCCCAAGGTGTCACCACCATCTCTGCTGGGCTCAGCCTTGGCCAGTGGCAGGTCTGTCCTGGAGCCAGCTGGCACTGGCTCTGCTGGACGTGGGGGAGGCTTCTGGGAGCTCCTCACAGAAGTCACCCCTATAGCTCCCCTCCACTCCCAAAGCCTGGCCACACAGACCAAAATCATGAAGGGACAAGTGCTGCAGCCATGCAGTGTCCTGTGTCACCTCCCCAGGAACGAGCTGAGATTCAGCCTTGGTGGCCTCGGTCAGACTTGTGCAAATAATCCATTTGTACAACTGAATTGGAGGAGAATGGAAGAGGGAAAATAGCTGTAGACATTTTAAAGCAGAGAATGAAAGATTGGCTTAATAAACAGAATTGTGCCATAATACTCTAATATATCCAGAGAGTCTCTATGCCTCCTTTGTGTTACCACCCACAAAGTTTGTTTGTAGCTGTGTGGCACAATCTGCAGACCAATTGAAGGATGTGTCATGCCACTGAAATCTGTTGTTTCATGACTTGAAATTGCATATTTTGTTTGACATTGGACCACATTTGTAGTTCCTGAATTATTTTCTGTTGACATTTCAAGAACTGGATGGTGTTTCTAAGTAAAAGTTAATCCATCCATCCTCTTTCAGGACCACTTCACTTTTAGGCAAATAAAATAGTACCATTCCTTGTCATCTTTGTATTTTAACCAATTATTCTTTAATCTGTATTCAATATATTCATTTTACCTGAAATGCCAAATAGCCCTGATGCTACACTTTGCAGGTTCAATAATTCCTTTACTAATCTTGATTTACCTTTCAGTTTCACTGATGAAGTAAGAGACCAGTTTGGAAGCAAATGGCCTGGGAAACAATTTAAAGAGCATTACATCACACAAAAGCAGTCCAGTTCTGTGCAGTCCCTGTTTTGCACAACCCCACGTGGCTGTATCAGGATGCAGCTCATGGACAAGCTGCAGTGCACCAACAGCCTCTGTTCCTTGAGCAGGTGAGAGGGGAGGGTCCCACTTGGCTTTGTGCCTGTGATAGATGCTAAGCTCTTGAGGTTTATTGGCTGTGGACCTTTCTTCCTGTTTGTGAGAATTTGGCAGGCAGTGACTGTTGAACAAGACGTGTCACTGCCTTTCAGCGTCCAGTGAGAGGATGCATTCCATCAGCTCCAACGTGAGGTTGAGTTATCCCCACTGGTGTAGGGACACAAATAAGGTCATAAATAGTGGTTTGATGGTTTATGGGTTATGGCTCAGCCCTGCAGCTAGCCACTGCATAGGGAGCTGCAGTGTGTGCTCAGCGACATGCACCCACAGGCCATCTGCTTCTGTGCTGATGTGATTTATAATGTAGCTAACAAGCTTCCATTATGGACAGAGGTGTCACAATGTGTCCATAGTGGTCCATCTGAAAAAAAACCAAAACCCAAACAAAACCCTCTGTGAGTTGAAGTTTTTTGTGGTGGTTTAAACCAGCAGGCAGCTAAACACTGCACAGCTGTTCCCTCTTTCCCCCCAGTGGGATGGGCGACAAAATCAGAGAAAAGGTAAACTCATGGGCTGCCATAAAGACAGGTTAATAGGATGGAAAAGGAAGAGAAAATAATAATGAAGGTAAGAGAATATGCAAAACAAGTGATGCACAGTGTAATTGCTCGCTACCTCCTGACTGATGCCCAGCCAATCCCTGAGCAGCAGGTTCCCACCCTCCAGCCAACTCCCCCAGTTTTATTGTTCATCTTGGGGTCATATGGTCTAGAATATTCCTTTGACCAGTTGGGGTCAGCTGTCCTGGCTATGTCCCCTCCCAGCTTTTTGTGCAACCCCAGCCTTGCTTGCTGGCAGGGCAGCAGGAGAAGCTGAAAAATCCTAGACTTGGTGTAAACCCTACTCAGCAACAACTAAAACATCAGTGTGTTATCAACATTATTCTCATCCTAAACTCAAAACACAGCACTGTACCAGCAACTAAGAAGAAAATTATGTCTATCCCAGCCAAAACCAGAACATTTTTTAAAATGTGCTTTTGAAATGGCGCAAAGTACAGTAGGAGCCCACGGCAGAGTCCCTTGAGAGGCAGAGTCCGGACCAGTCCCTGCATTCAAATGTCACTAGTCAATTCTCATGTCCCATTTAGGTTAAAATATTTCATGTTCTTGGTTTTGAGACAAAAAGTTTAGACACACACTGAATGTCTCATTCAATAATGTGTTAGTGAGTTAATTATACTGAGAGAGCAATTTTATTTTACTGGCACCAAAAATTTCAGCAAATGTCAAGCAAGCTGCAAATGTGGCAATTCCAGACTGGACTTTTATTGAATTAAATGGATTATTTCCTTGGTGCCTTCAAAGTCTTCAAATATGTCTGGAATCTCTTGCCCATTTCTCTGAGTCTGCCGAAGCCAGATTATTAAAATGGCCCATTTTCCGTAATATTGTCCTGGGCTTTTCTCATCACTCCCCTGATTATTATAAATTGCATGGTATGGTATTTCAGAAGATTAATATTCCATCTGCCCTGCACACTGCCAGAGGATCAAAACACTTGGCTGCTCCAACTCAGACTTAATCTGCATGATAGGCTAACCCCTGTAAACACCCAAGTTGTTCATGGTGGGCTGGTCTACATGGGTGGTTTACACTGGTGAAAAGCTGACTATCCATATTCAGAGACCTGTGCCACACATCACTGACAAAATGCTCTTAATTCTGTTGAGAGCTTTTAATTCTGTTGAGATTAGCAGCACGGTGACAGTGGAATAAATACTGTTGAGAATCAAATTAATTTTGTCTGTGCTACCATGTTTTGTTAGCTGTCCAGTTATATTCCTGTGTTTCTTTGTGTCTAGTCCCATACATCTGCCTGAAGATTCCCACTACTGGTCATCTGCTGCTGCATATTGGTAAATGAGAAAAAGGACCTATTCCTCATTGAAGGAGAGCTAGCATTAGTCCAAAGCTTTTTGGGACACCTACCCACAAGCCTGAATACATTAAGGAAATAAAATAAATCCCATCAGTAATAGATGGCAGCCAGCAGTTTGTTTTGATGTGGTTTCTGTTTTTCAGCGTCCCATCTCAACAGTACAGTCTGTATCACCCTGTACACAAACTCTTCAGCTCTAGAGACGAGGGGGAAATAATGTTGGCTCAATAGTGAGCCAGCAATGAATAAGTATTACGTGGCAATTTATACTCTTTATCTGTGACAAAGGTGAGCTTCAACTCACAGAGGAACATGCTTCTGGTTATTTTTTTACACTCAGAACTAATCTGGACTGTAAATACTCAAACACAGTCATGACAAAACAGTGTTGTTCACTTAGAGGAATGGGTTGTGATTCCTCTTCCTCAGTATTTTTATACTTGTAGACTTTTCTGACCAGCTCTGCACCAACTACTTCTGGTCACCACTGATGTCCGAAGGGAAAGGAAAGCATTCTGTGAAACGACATTTTAAGTGTTTTTGTGATGCTTGTTTGGGCATCTCTGCATTTCTCACTGAACAGTGTCAGCATGCTAAATTCACAACTTGGTGCAACCCCACCGTAATACCATAAATGAGGAATTAATTTGGTATATTGTATCTAAGTGGTTACTGAAATCACAGTGTGTAGGTTGTTTAATCTTTTGTTTATCTTGTCCTGAATCTAAACTATCCCCAGCTTGAGAACTTTTACTTGCTAATGTGGACTCTTTAGAAGTTGTTTCCCAACTCTTCTTCGGTCCCCACTGTGTTTTGGTCCCCAGTTAAACTGCCAAAAAAACATTGAAACTGTGTGCGAGCAAAAACATTATCTGTTATTTTTGTGTAGTTGAAGCTAACGAGAGCAACCAAAAGCTGTCCTGCTGAGTTTCATACAAACATTCATTCTTCTCTGTGGCCAGGATTCAGAACCTGAAACCTCCCAAACCATCACAGAAATTTCTCTGGAGTCTAACAAGGCTTTGAGAACCCTCATCTGGTGTTGAACTTCTAATTCAATTGGGGTGGAAAAAACACAGAGGCAAAGAACACAGATTCTTAACATAGAAACTGTATTTCTAAAGGACTTGGCTGTACAGACCTTGGGAAACAAGACCAGCTACATAGTTCCATTAATCCAAACTTACCCCTCCCATACATCTGAAATTTTATCATTATTTTGAGAATCTTCCCCTACATCTTGTGTCTTGCAAGACAGTCACTGTATGTAGCCACCACTGACCACACTGCAGCAATGATTGCTCCAGTGCAATCCTCATCTCTCTTCCGTATTCTCCACGGAGATCTTGCTCCTGGAGCCATCATGCTGCAGTTGTGGTCTCTTGCACAGGAGATGTCCTGGTGAATACTGAAGGTTCAGGAGCTGATGTCCCCAGCACATATCCGTGGGGTTTTCATTGTGATGGTCCTTCAGAGAAGTAATTTGACTTGGCTGAGCACCTTGCAATACCATGGACTGTGGACCTTACCCTCCTCACTGCCCTATTTCTCCCTTGGTTTTTGGAGTCTTTGAATTAGAAAGCTGTGATAAAATAATACATAACCTCTTGGGGACATTGAGGAGCCAATTTAGAGCAGCACAATACCCAGTGTGTGTATGCAGGTCACTTTGCATGACTAGCCCAAGTGCCAAGGGACACTTTTTGAAGCAGATGTGTTTATCAGGGTAAATATCGACCCTAAATAGTAAGGATTATTATTGGAACTTAATTGTAAAAGGCACTCTGAAAAAGGTCCTGCATATTCCAGTTGAATGAAGCTGGATATTTTTAAGGTATAATGGTCTGAGTTGCTCTTTATCCCAGTGCCAAGCCTTATAATTAGGCTCTTGAAGATGAAACCCTCTATTTTTTGAGTGTTCAACCACAGTGAGAGTCCAAAGTGCAAATTGCCCCCAAAATTTCAGTTGCTCTCCAGAGCCAAATTTGCTAGCAAATATTTAAACAGTCAAGAAATGGACAGTTATTGTAACCCTGAGACAGTCCCATTGATATCCAGTGGAAATGAAGACAAAATATGGTCATAATGAAAACCACGCTTTCGAGTAGAGAAAAGTATTACAAGTGGAGTGAAAGTATCCATACCAACTTTTACACTATTTCTTTCTCAAATGGACTGTGAGATTCAGTTCTTCACCTAACCTGATTTGTTCAGCAGCAGCTGTTGGCTTGACACAAATGGAGAGAAACAACACATTCTGAAAAGTAATCAGTTTTGAAATTTGAATACATGCTAGTGTCTTTCTTCACTTTTACAGAATAGCAACTTTTATCTGAAGAGTTCAAAGCATTCCTCAAGTAAATTATTACATCTCACCACCTCCTCTCTGAGGCTTTTAAATATTATTTTCCCCATTGCAGAAGATGGAAAAATGGAGAAATCAGAAAAATTAAGTTACTTTCCTAAGACCACACAGTGAGTCAGAATCAGAGTGAAGAGACAAGTCTGAAGTGATAACTTCAGCTCAGCCATTCCAAATGCTGAATTATAGTTTGTCTGCAACATTCCCTACAGTGAGATGTAATAACTTTCCAAAGAACCGCTGGAATTCAACCTGCAAGTTACTGGGACAGATGTGTTAATTACTGGATGAAATTCTGTCACCTAGCTATTCAAAGGGTCAGACTAGATGGTCAGAAAGGTCTTGTCTAGTCTTAAAATAGAAGAGTCATTGCCACCATACAAACCTATTTGCCCTTTCTCTTCTTCCAGCAAAAATCAGCAATTGGTTTTGTTGAAAAGCTTGCTATGAAACTGCATTTTTCAAATCCAAGGCATGTTATGCCAGAGGTTAGCAAAAATAGCTTCAGAAATCCTGAAAAATTGACAGATTGAATCTATCAAATCCATTTTTAATTTTATTTTGACAAAAATTCACACTGGGACTGACAGCTCCTTGTAAAAACAACTTTGCTGACTGCAGTTTGAAACACACATGCTATAAAACCTTGGGAACAGGATTTATAATAGAAACCTGGCAGTCTCCTAACTCTACCAGTATTATCACCATGTGTGACAATAATATATTAAGACCATACTTCAGAGCGCCTTCATTAGATTCTGACATATGGAGGAGAAAAGAGACCCTGAAAACTAGGGAGGACATAGAGTGTAGTCTCAGCTGTGCATATTTATCATCTAAATCAACTGAAGGCTATTTATTGACTTATTGATTCTAATTCAAAATGAGAACTTAATTAAAAGTTTAGTTCATTACCACACAATTACATGGCCCTCAAGACATTTCCAGGCTAGTAAAGTGCACATTTAATCATGTGGTATATTGGATCTTCAGTTGTTATAAATCAGACATTAGTGGTGCCATGCTAATTTACGCCATCTGGGACAGGGCCTATTAGTTTTCTATGCAGGAGACATTTGTTATTGTTTTAAATAAGGGAACTGCAGTTTAATGTTGCCCTTTGCTGAGCAGTGGTGTTAACTTCCAACCAGAAGGCAAAGCAGTGATGAGAAATTTACTCTTGGTACCATATATACCACATACATATCCCAGCTTCTGCTCAAGCAGTGTGAAGGACTGTCTGCCAAAATTATAACACCAGGCCCCAGAGAAGCTGTTCTGCCTTGGAAACAGGCTTTGGTGACTCTGCTAAGAGAGATTCTGACAGAGAACAAACTTTTTTGCCAATTTCAACACAGAAGCACAGCACTCGTGAATCCAGATGCAGCCAGCATCTCCATAAATGTGCTATGCCAGCTCTGACACCCCCTTTTGATTCTCAGCCTCACAGGGCTGCACCTACACCTCACAGCTTGTGCTGCTTCCCCTTGACACAGCCAGTGGAAGAGTTTGGTTATGTAAATTTGCCTTCTGAGGTTCTTTGAATGCAGCAAATTTAGGATTTGTCCCTGAAAATGACCAGAGTCCTAACTATATTTGTGTGCACATAATGCAGCATTCCAGGGCTCTAATCTTGAGCATTTTTGTGTCTTTCTGTATTTTTTGATCATTTTTACATATTTACAAATGGCCAGAACTGACAGTCTGGGAATCAAATTGTGACAGACTGGCACACGCATGAGGTGTATTAAGCCATAGAGCATTTGAGGGCAAGTTAAGCTGTTCATGAAGAATCATTGTGTGTCTTCAGTGACTGAAGTTCATTCTTGAAAAGAGAAACTCCAAAAAAACCTGCAGAATGATACTATGCAGTGTGATCCACAATAAGGGTTTGAAACCTTCACTTTACCTGGCATCTTTACTCAGGTAATGTTTCCCACCTCTGAGCCTTCTAAAATCAATTTCGGCAGGCAATTTCTACATATTTTGGACTCCCAGCACAGGACTTTTAGCAGTACTGTGGAGTGGGCTGATGTCAAGGAACACAAATAAATTTCACTGGTACTTCTGACCTTAGGGACTAAAACATTTTTGCAGATTTTTCAGCATATATGTCTTGTACTTTGACTGGCTTCAACACATGAGTCAGACACCAGCAAGGAAGCGGGACTAGAAAGATTTTTCAGTCGATTCTTGGCTCACAGCTCCCAGGCTGTTACTCACAGTTAAAAGGAAGTGCAGCTGGCAGGGCAGCAGGTGTGGGCTGACTGAGCAAACAGCACAAACTATACCTGTTCAGTCTGAAGCAAGGGAAGGGAAGAGGGAAAGGAGCACAGAAGGGCACCAGACACAGCCAGGAAGCTGCATTCAGGCATTTGTCAGCCAGCAGAGATGAAGGCTGTGCTGCAGAAAGCACAGTGATTATCCACCACAGGTACATGTGCTCGTGTGACTACTGTGGTGGTGGCAACAGAGCCAGAGAAGAGAAGCCTTAAGTGACAGAGCTTTTGAAAACTCCGTAGCCCAAGGAATATCGGTATAAGGAATTGATTGGGGGAACAGGCATTTTAATAGCTGCTTAGTAGGTGCACCTGCTGCTACTCAATGCTCAACCAAACAGTATTTTCCAGCTATCGATTGAGCACATCCCAGAGCTGCTGAGGAGCTGTTTTTACATAATGCCGGATATTGTGTGTGACTGCTCTTCTCTGTTGCCTCGGATGTTTCTGTAACAAGAAAACACAGACTAAGCTGGCCTCTGCTATGTTTGGTTGCAATATCTCCAGCTGGCAAGATCCCATGTTTTGCCCACTACAATTAGAGTAATGGTTTGTGCCTTTCTGGTGCTCGCAGCTCTGAGCCATCACTGAGTTTGTAGCAAGAGCTGCATGAGACATTCTGCTGTCTCAGAACCCACTTACTGTTTCACTAATTGTCTTTTCTTTCCCTGCTTATGCTTTTTCCTAGGCTTCATTTTGGTAGGTTGAGATCACACAATGTGTTTGTGTGTGGCCAGTAAATATTACTGGAAGGGACAGAGGTGTGAGTAAGGATAAAAGAGTTTGTCTTGCAGCCAAGCTCTGTGCCATAGCTTGTAGACCAGAGTCAGTTTTCATTCTGTTTCTTTGCTTCTCTTATGGCTGGCTGGTTTGTCCATCCAAGAAAAAGAAGGAAAAAAAAATTAGAAAACAAGTTTTTGCCTAATCCCCTCGCAGAACTTTTGGCATCTCAGAGAGAATTTCCCTGACACCTTATGAATCCTACGGAAGCCTGAAACTAAGTATTCAGGGCTAGCAGAGCTCTTTATAAAACTGCCATCAGTAGGCATGTTAACAGACCAATGCAACCCAGCCGTTTATCAGTGCTTTTCAGGTTTGCAGACACTGATCTGATGGGGAAAAGCTCATGCTAGATAAATTTTACATTGATTTCAGAGAGTGTCCCAGTAGTGTGGGCAACTGAACATTACAATAGAGGAAGGGGGCAGCATGATTGACACCACTTGGAGTCTTTAGGAGGCAGTTTGGATATCTTTCTAAAAGATATTCTTTCAAACTGGCTTTGGCATGAATGGTCCCTTCTGGCCAAGGAATCTGTCCAGAATGTATCATTCATTCAGCTCTTTCCTTCATATGTAACAGGCAGAATAAGTCCTCAGCATGATCATGATTTGCATAAAGATAATGGTTGTAATAAAAGCGTGGGCTTCAGGGGTTTAGCTGGGTAACCACTGGGGTCAAGAAAGATTTTTTTTCTCTCACCATACAATTAGCCAGATGTACTCTGGGTTAGTGTTTGCTTAGTTCCTCTGAAGCACTGGAAATTGGCCATGCCTAGAAACAGACTCCTCCCTGGTAAACCTTGCAGTGGCCCAGGGTTACACTGAGACTCCTCTCTGGAATACTGGGAGAAGCAGTTTGCTCAGACTTCAGAGCATTTCCTGCAGCATGAGAGCATGGGTACCTTGGTCTATCTCACTGTCCCTAAATGCTCTCCCAGCACCTGAGAGCTTTGGAAGTGGAACAGACTACAATAAAGATTGGAGTGACTCCTTTGTTTCTAAACTCTGCTTCTTGCAACAGCATTTCTGGAGTTGTAAATGCCTTTCTGTGCTAATTTGGGGAAAACAATACCAAGAAGTTCCAAGGCGGGAGTATCTAGATTAAATAACCAGTAGCTTCCTATAGCCTTCATCTCTGCTGCTGCATTTGCCCAGCCTGTGTAGGCGTAGCCACCCCCATCCCATCACCTTCAGGCCCTCTGCCAGGGCTGCAGGTGTGCAAGCCCAGGCACACGAGGGAGAGATTGGAGGAGCCCATGAAGGTCAGTGACACCAACCACACCTGAGTATTAACACCCAGCTGGAAATGCTCAGGCAGGCTGTCTGCAAGGGGCTGCAAAGCAGCCTTGCTGGGAGAAGGATATAGCACTCACTGTGAATTGGAAGAGGAGATCAGAGGTGAAGGTAACCTGCCAGTTTTGAGCTTGTTTTCAGAGTTGCTGTGGTTTTCGGGCATCTAAGCTGTGTGTTGATCCACATTTATAATGTGCTTGTGTCAGGTTAATCTTTACTTTGTGGGCACTAAGAACTGTCTGTATTACGCAGACTCTTAGAGAAATAGTAATTGCTGGGTTAAAGCTTTCCTGTGTTAGTAAATACATAAATATAATACCTATCAGGCACACAGCATAGATAAGATCCTTCTTTCCTAACCACCGGTGATTTAATAGAGTAGGAAGAAGCCTAACAAGATTTGTCAGGAGATACTACTGAGATCTGGTGGCTGTGGCAGCTGAATGCTGCATAAAATGTAAAACTCTTCACACACTGCAGAGTGCTCAGGTTGAGTCACTGACCTTTTACTATGGCTCCTTTGGCAGTAAAACTTCCATCTTTGAGACAAACTAGTGTTTTAATACAAATGAATTCTCTAATACAGGGCTCCTGCAGCTCAAGAATGGATCCTGATTCTTTCATTACTGTAAACTGTTGGTTTTAGTGGAGCTGCTCACAGGAGTTCTCTTAATCTTGCCCAGTGCTGGAAAATTTTACTTTCAAACATTTTTTTACTCAGTGTGACTTCCTGTGGCTAGTCTACTGCACAGGTTTGTTGGCTGTTAATAGACTGGCCCATAAGCTAATTCTTTCCACGTTCTACACAGTAGCTTTTTTCCTCTTCTTTCATTAGGAACTTCAATAAAGATGGATTTTCATGCTTTTTTTAGCTGTTGAAACCAAGGCTTGGGGAATATATCCAGTGTACCTAAATTCCTAAGGTGGCTCCTTGGCACAGAACAAGATCTGATTTGCAGTCTTCCTTTCTTACTGCTACAGAACGATAACAGAAATATAGTAGAAACAGGAGATATTTTATGTATAACCAAAAGTCTGTCTTGTGTAGGGTGGGAAAGCATCAAGTTTCTTAGAACTGAGTGCCATGAGATGAATGTCTGCTCTGAGGCACTTCCTGTCAAACCATTCTTTCAGTATTTTCATGTGTTCTTATAACATATTTAGACAGAGTGCTGGTTTTTCAACAGTACTAAAACAGAGCTGGATTTGTCACATTAGATGTTTACAAAATCTTTCCCCCCTCTGTCCTATCACCTCCTCCCCATGTATATTTTCTTTCTGTTTAGTGTTAATAGCAGAGCTGCCTCAGAATTTTCAAAATCTAAGTAAAGAATTTTCCAGAAAAAATTCTACTAAACACTGCTTATTTTCAACCCTCCTGCAGAGTACTAAAAGACAATGGAATTTCTTTTCACTAAAAAATTTCATAAAGTCTAATTGTTCTTAGAATTTTTGGATGTTTCTCCAGTTTTTTGTGGCTCCTACTGGCCCTTGGGTTTTGTGCTCTTTGATGTATTTTTTTTCCTTTGTAGGCAAAGATAGCACCTGATTTACCCTTAAACCTGCTTCCTCTAGAACTTCATCACCTTTCAGTGACTCAGGTGCGCAGGTTTTCTCCCTTCCTTTTTGAAGGGAACAGATGGTCCAGTTACAAGCCAATTTTCTTATAACCACAGTAATTCAAATACACATTGATTCTTGGTCCTGTCTTGCCTAGTGACACTGCTATGTTGTCAGTGACGTGCCAGTGTGTGACACCACGACAAACGTTTGCTCAGCAGCAGCCAGTATGCCTGGTGTGGGGATCATAAACTAACTTTTTACAAACCTTACTAAAAAAATGGGAATTTTAGCTTAGAATCTGTTTAGTTTAGAATATATGACTGTTAAATATGAAGTGTTAGCTTTAAAAGAAAATCACAGATGTCCAGTGTTATACCAGTTGCAATTCATTTCTCTAAAAATATTTGAGTTAGGATACAATCTAAAAAGAACTTACATTTTTCTGACCACTACTAAAATTTTCTTTACTGAAACGTATTCATTTCAAAAATTTTAATCAGAGTTGCTGCTACCACTTCCTGCAAGGTTTAGATTTGGTTGTTTGCTCCACTGTCTGACTAGTGTTGCAACCATCTGTAAACACATGGGACATTTAGAGTTAATAAAAGGAAAGCATTGAAGCTTTGATCAGGGGAAAAGCAGGAGGTGGGTTTTGTTTTCGAATTTCTTCTTCATGATTTTACAGTTTATTAGCACCAACTTAAACAAGCTAATAGGTTCAAATTACAACAAAATAATTGCAGGTTTTTATAGAGCCACTATGAAATAACCTCCATCCCATTTTAACCTTTCATCTTAGCCTCATTCTTATCTGTGAACTGCCCCTTTGCTCTCTTCTTCCACTTTGCCTGAAAAATAAGCAGAAAATGCAGTTTACATTATGTCTGTACACATGTCTAGGTTTTTTTAATATATCCCCAGAGGAAAGTGGATAAATAAATATCCATTTTTCAATAGCTGTAGAGCATTTGTTTAACATGTACTAACTCCCCAATAACTAGCAGAAAATTATACATGCAAATCTAATTTTCTGCCTAACTTAAGTATCTCTTGGGAACCTTGGTGACTACTTGCAAACACTTTCCTTGAATCAGCAGTATCAGCAAAGATACATTTTGGTGCTAAAAGTATATAATGTAAAAAGTGAGCTAAAAAGATGGAAGAAGATTTAGAAAGAAGGAGGAGATGGAAAAGGGAAGTACTATAAAGAGAAGGGCATCTATAAAGAGAGAGGGGTCTAAGCCTTTTACAATAGAGGCAGACTGAAATAACCATGGTTTCTTCTTTGAGTCGTGAGAATAGCTATTTTCTTGTTTAAAAGCTTAAAGAGCTATTAAGTTGGGCAAATCACTGGTAAAACAGCTGGAAATGTAAATAGCAATTTAAACAGTCCATTGCCCCTCAATCCAAATGTGGAATGTGCAGATCTACTTCAAAAAAGTTCCTCTGGTTTTATTATATTGTCAATGGTAAGAGGATTGAGTAGGCACCCTTTCTCCATGGGCTGAATGGAGACAGTGTGCTTTATTTAGAAAATCCACAAATTTTTTTTTCCTTTTCTCATTTTTCTCCTTTTTCCCCCTCTTTTCCCCCTTTTTTTTCCTTTTTCTCAATTTTTTTCCTTTCTTTTTTCTTTTTTCTTTTCTTTTTTTTTTTTTTTGCAAGTGAGCAGACGAGTCTCTAATTTTCACACCATTCTCCCTTAGAGACCTCCTTCAATTGCACCATTCTTTCATTATGTGGAACTAATGAAGTGCTCTGCAACCTTTAGGTCTCCAAAGAATCCATTCCATTGCTCTAGGAATATAGTCCTTAAATAAAACATGTTTCATTGGCTGACTTCAAAACACTATTCTTATGGGGGAGGGGGGATAAATAATTGGCCTGGAATCAGTGTGTGAAAAAAAGAAGAAATTACATCGGACAATGCTTTTAAATTATAGTTACAGTCAAAGGATACATTCAGCAATGGCAGTTTGGGTTCTTACTCCTAGTAAGCCACCAAAATTGGAATATGATTTCTTTGAAGTTCCAAATTGCAAATCTTTGTATGACTATTGTCCTTTCAATGTCTGCATTCTATTGAGAACGATCGGGTTTTGTGGTGTAAAAAATAATGCAGTAGCAGATCAATAAGACTAATAATTCAGCAGCTGAGTTAGAAGGCTGGCTGCTTGTGTGTCTTAAAAACAACACCTCACATTTTATATGTTGCTTTTCTTCTCCAAAGTACCCACCAAACAGTAACTCAGTCCTGTGGCTTCTTTATTCAGCGTGTGGAAGCACAGATCTGTATTATCCATGAGGTATCAGATGCCTTATTCTCCCATGAATATTTGTGGGTATGAGGGCAGCTTATTTTCATCTGCCATTATGGACTGTGGAGAACAGAGTTATTTCAAATTTGTCAAAGTCTCTTCTCTTTCTAAGCAATGTCTGCCCTCTGGCATTTTTAATTGATTTGCCTTTCTTCTCTAAAGCTTTTAATTGGTCTGAGCCCTGTTTTCCTTCCCCTGTCCTAAAACCTTACAACTGAAATATGCTCTCTCATAATATCTTTGTCTGCATAATCTGCTTTTAAATTAAAAAAAAAAAAAGGGTGTGGGTGGAATGTCAACAGGGGGAAAATAAAGCTATAGTTCAATGTGAGACTGCTTGTGTATGCTGGGTTTGTATCTGAACCCAGCAAACAAATGTAAACATTTAAATTTTTTTACTAGGATTCATTTCCTTTCACATTGCTTATCTTTTGGTGCTTGATCTAATTTGTAGCATATTGGATTCTGGCTTTTGGTAAACTGAAATAACACTATCAGCATGATTATTGTAATAGTACTGGCAGAAGAGATTTGCTGGCTTAATTTCAGTGAAAACTAGATGTCTGTCTTTGGCTGTAAAACAATTTATATTTATAGAAGCTGTTGTAATTATCTATTTCTGAGTGAAAGGATTTCTTGGAGCATAACTGTTCTGCAATACCCAGGACTTATCCCAAATTTCTAGTGTAAAAATAATGCATTTAAGCTCTGTTGAACAGATTAGAAAAGAAAACAGTGCTTAATGAACGTGGGGCTTTAATTTTTGGGTGGCTAGGGATAAGTTACAGCCGTTAATTAGCTCCCACCGTATTTTGGTAGGACAGCACACTGCACTTTGCAGTGCTGAAGGCTGTGGAGCAGCAGGCAAGAATAAGGACTAAGTTTTGCCAAGGTCATTAGTAGCAGTAGTTGCCTAATTGTAGACCCTCTTGAGTGGCCTGATTTCAAACATGCATGGAGCTTGCAGTCACTGTGTCATTGTGTCAAGCCACGCTCACATGTATAACGGAGACACCTGAAATTCCTTCCAAAAGCCTGGCTCTAACTCTGTTTCTGTGTTTTCCAAACTTCCTGTGTGAACCTGAGAAAGTAATTCAACCTCTCTGTATGATCTCATCTTTACTAGAGGAGCATAATACTCCTCTTTTCTATGTTATGAGACCTAATTCAAGAATATTTATCAATCTCTTTATACAGAAGAGAGTTGTACAATACTGGCCCCATCATAAATAATTTTTGAAACTGCAGATTGGACACTTGCTGGAGTTTCTATAGCTTGATATAGGAGTGACTCTGGAACTGCACCCTCTCAGTTCCTAGTGTGGAGTGACTTTTATGTAACTTTGGTATCCAAAGACAGAGTTCCTATTTCATTTTCTGCCCAAAAAAGAGTGTGCAGGCTGATCAGCTGTAGCTGGCAAGCCATGGAAGCACCAAGTGAGGCAGAGATGACTCTGAGTGGCACAGATGGCAGCACTTGCAGTTTTTGCCCAGTTGCTCCTGGTAACCCTCCCTTGCAGAGAGCGATGTGGGCTCTACTGCACCTCAGCTGTGTTCAGGTTGAACTGGGACGTGCAGTGCAAGCCTCCCACAGGGCTGACACTGCTGTTCTGCACTCTGCAGAGTTGTTCATCTTGCTGTTTAGATCTGGCAGGGTTTGCATACAAACTTGAGTGTGCAACTGAAGGCCAAATAAAGCCAGCGGAAAGGTCTACATTATTCTGAGTTGTGGGGTTGGACTAGCAGAGGTAGAAAGCAGATGAAAATTGAGATCCTGTTCAAGCATTTAATGCCCTGATTAAGCCCTAGCTGAAGACAAAGCAGACAGGGAGAGCTGTAGAAGGTAGGTACTGCCATGTTCAGTGTCAGCTCCATAAAAACATAGAGATGAAGTTGTCTATTTCTAGGTAACAAAAGAGAAACCTGGGATGCTGTGTTTCATGCAGGTTCTGAACATCAAGAAGATCTTACATGTACTATCTGCAGTCTTGACACATATAGATATATCTACGTACATCTGTGCTTTTTGGTGTCCAAGGATTCTTTCATTTGGAAATTGGTGACACAAGTACTGATCTTGCTTGTCTATAATTCTACCGTATCTGATTGACATTAATTCCAAATTATTTTAAATGTGTAATTTAAGTTGAAGAACAATGAGAATTTACCTGGGAGCTTTCAAGCAGTCAGTAGCTTGTGCCTGCTGTATTTTCACTTTGTGATAGTATACATTTTTCTGATTTCATCAGCTCTCTGAGCACACTTTTATGAAGTCTTACTGTGCTGTTATCTTCTGTAAGCTCCTTTCACTGTAATTTACCCTACCTGTGTTAATCCAATCCATCTCTAATGACATAATGATACTAACAAATGGCAACACTAATAATGCGTCTGCACTGTGTATTTCATGTAATTTGAAAAGAGAAGCAATGAACGCATGAGGCTAAATCCTGCCATCTTTATTCATTCAGCCATGGCCTTTCAGTTGAACAAAATAATATGCAGGATTAAGGTGAGTGGAATTTTACCCTTTCTGTATCAAGGCCTCCTGAGGATGCTGCATTTAATTCTATTTGATAATCTTCTCTTTTATTTGCCATTTCACACCAGCTGAAACTGCAGCTGCCTGTCAGGAATTGAGTTAGTCTGAGCTTCAGCTATCTCATAGGTAGCTTAGTGCACTAAAGCATAGGCTCCTCTGGAGAGTCCTTAGGGAGGAGAACTCATTTAGCAGAAAATTATAATTGGGGTTTCCAAGTGGTTCTGGAATCATTGCTGTATATTTTGATAGAACGATGTATTTTCAAAGCCTCTGCAAGTGTGTAACCAACAGGGTGTGCTTTTAAGGATGAAGTAAGCAAGCAGGATACCTTGATTCCTGGTCCTTTTAAACATGATTACAGGGAAAACGTGTGAGATATACACTCTACCACTGAGATGCAGCATGCTGGCAGTACGAGGGGTCTGGGGAGGGGTGTTCCCATTCTGTGCTGCAGAGAGATCTCTGCTGCGTCCTTCACAGCAGTGTTGGGAAACGGGGCTGGTGTCTGTGTCAACATGGCCTGAGAGCTACGGGCTCCCTCACAGCAACTGCAATTACCCCTGCAGCCACAATGGGACTGAAATAGAGTCCTGGGACTTGGGAAAAACCTGCTAGAAGGAATGAAGATTTGCTGACCTTTTGTTTTGTTAAACTCGGGTTAGAACCATAAAAATCAACACAGATGGGTGTACAGACTTTTTAGTTTTGTTTTATTTTAAGAAGGGGAGGCATTGGTTGACGCAGTAGAAAAGTCTGAGGCAAAGATTTGAGCTTGGATATTTTCTGCAGTATCTTCTGTGTCGGAAGTTTCTCTTAAACCACAAAGATCATGATAGCCTGGTTCCATCAGATTTGTCTGGTGTGTTGACAAGTGCAGCATGATTCTACACAAGACATGGTCTTTCCTATTGTTGCCCAGTTCTGTGGGAACTGAATTTTACTTGTAGTGTTCCCATTAAAACCCTAAGCACACAACTGTATCCGTAGGTCTAACTTTCATTTCTCATTTCCTTTGTCTAGTCTTTCAGACTAAAACATGTTCATTTTCACTGGTGGTGAGGCTCATAATAGTGCTCAGCATCAACATTTTAAGCATTTGAATATCTAAAAATGTGAGGAACACAGCTGATATAATATAAATTATAAAATAATATTAATTATAAAATTCATGTAATTCTACATTTTATATAATTCTACTTCATAATTTATATTTATTATAATTTTAAATTACTACAATTATTAATTATTAATTTAATATAAACTATACAATAATCTACTTTGTTGTCTTTGCCAGAATATTAACTTTACAATGCTGCATCCAAGTATTTTAAAGATCCTATTGTGAGATTTGTCCTTCTTCCTTAAAAGACAATGAGGAAAAATAGTCTTCTCCCTGTTTTGAACTCTTCTTTTTTCAGAAGCACTGTTCAGTTTACTGGGAAACAGTTGAAACTTTTTATTTGTCGCAATCCTCAGCTAATCTGAGCATGGCTAGAGATGGAAAAGAGTTACTACACGACGATAGGAGACAGGACCCTGCTTGTTCTCTTTCTGAACCATTGATTGTGGTGTGGTGCTGCTCTGAAGGTTATTTCTCACCAAGTGAGTCCCACAGTGCTCATGCTACAGGACCACAGCCCTAACTGTCTGCTGCCATCCACCTGATACTCACTGGTCTCTCCAGGTGCCAGCTGGAGTGTTTTATAGTACTTTTTCACAGCTGAAGAGGCCAAGGCTACAGTCACAGCAGGGGAGATGCAGGCTCCCTGATCAAAGCCCATCTCAGTTCAGCTGTGTTGAATGAACAGAGTAACTGAACTAAAATGCATTTAATTACAGTACAAAGAGTTACATGCATTTATATTTCAATATAGGTTAGAATAAAACTTTACTTGGTCTACACAGGTTTTATCTACAATAAAAGTTGTTACTGGTAATAGGCCAGGGTTACTGGATAAAGTCAGGGCTTGAACTCAACCACATCTTTAGTACATACTTCTTGTTTAAGATTAAGTTTATATGGCAATGGGCTCTTAAATTGTGGATTGTGTGCAGTAAAGACTGCAGCTAAACAAGGGGATGAGTACGTGTTTACACTTGAACTAAAATAAGCACTTTGATTTTAAGAAATCTGTACTTCATAGCTCCCACTACATAGCTGGCTTGGACTTGGATTGGTAAAGGGATTGATGCTCTGACCTGGTGCTTAGTCCTCCAGCTGTTTTTGATGGAAGAGTTTCTGTCCCTGCAGTAAATTGAACAGATGCTGCAATACAAAACTATCTAAGTTTCAACAGCATTGGACTCTCTTCATATTACAGCAAATTAACAAGAAAATCTTGAGAGCAGCTTTGGTACTGTGGGCCTCCCTGAAGAATGCAGAATTTCAAATCAGTACACAAATCTCACTCTAGCTCTCAGTGGCTGGGTGCCTAAGAAGGAGGAAAATTGCAGGAGCTGGCTGCATTACAGATATTTTTCCTTCCTGTCTGCAAGAAGGTGTCCTGAGAAATAACCTTTAATTGTTTGTGGGATTGTCGAGTAAGGAAAAAGTTTTATTAAAAAGCTTCTGTTGGAATTTTCTTGGAGTCTTGTTGCTGCTATTAACGTTAAAAACTAAATGGTTTTGGTTCAGGAAAGGTTCAAAAGAATTGTTGCAGGAGTCTTACAAGATCTTACCATGACTTGGCAAGATGTCCTGCCAACTCACCCACATCTGCAGCTGTTCTGCCAGGCTGCAGTTGAAATTTTCAGCCTCTGGAACTCCTGGGACTTCTGTGAGTGCTTTTGGTTTGTGCTGTTTTTTGGGCTTCTTTTTTTTTCTTTTTTTTAATAATATTTTTGAGGGGAGGGAGGGCAGGTAGGCAGGGTTCTGAATTGGAAAAAAATTAAATTTCACAACATTAAGTCCTCTGTGAAGCTGAATCAGCTTTTGCCTCTGAACTGCTGCCATGGTGTGTTCCACGGAGCAGAGAGGACTGCCCATGTGGATTAGAGCCATGTTACTCCCCACAGCTGGTTTTGAGCTGTGCTGAAGGAAAAAGGGACTGTGAGTGGAGGGCATGGCCTCTTCTCTTTATCCTGCACTATACAATTCCAAGCCTGCTGAGACAGTCTTTGCAGAAGTCTATAGGCAAGAGTAGTCCTGCTGATAAATATGTACATGCTTCAGTGTTCCTTGCATGTTCAGGGCCTTGATTAGACCAGGAAAGCAAACTGATAGCTGACCACAGATCATGGATACAACAGAAACTACCTCAGCCTGAGTGCCCAAAGTGCTTTGAAGAAGAAATCAGAGCCATCTGTAGCCATTTTTGAGAAAAAGTTCACTTTCAAACAAGAGATCAGAAAATGTCTTCTAAAACAACCCAAAAGCTTTCTCTCATCTGTTGAGTTACTAGAATCCTGTTTGCTGTCCTGTGCAATCCAGAGCAGTTAATGACTATCCAGGATTTAAGATTTAAACTATGATAAGCCTAAAATACATACAACAGTACTTTCCTCTGAGTTGCTTGACATTTTTAGAGTGTGCAAACTTGGTTGTTCAGGAGGATTGGTTGTTAGAACAGCAGCAATGCAACATATTTCTTGGCAATCACAATAATCAGTGAGATTCATTTTGAGAGTAACTGAACTGCCAATGCTAAGATACAATGGCAAGTAATCTGCAGGAGGTTAGGCGACAGAACTTGTACTAACACAAGTCACTGTTTTGAAGTCTTCAGTGGAGGAGTCACTGAGTTAAAATTTTCATCCTCCTCTAAAGCTACTGGATGGACAAAGAGCAATTGGATCCTTTTTCCCTTCATATTTCCCTTCTGGCTCCCTTATGCCCCCACTTCCTAAAACCAAACCATTTCAGAATGCCACTGCCCATCTCCTCGTGAACATAAGGACACATCACCGCCACTTCTAAAACTATTTTGGCAACAGAGTTATCAAACAGGACTTTTAGAAGGTATCCTTTTCAGCTGTATGTTTCCACAGGTCCTTGTCCTCTTCTCCCTCCTGCTAAGGTATAATCCCAGAGTAGGCACAACCTGTTTTGTGTGATTTCTCTTGCAGCTTTTACAAGTGTCCCTTATTAATTTCAAGAGAGACTGCTGTAACCAGCCTCCTGTACAATGAAAGGTATAAAGTTTTATCCAGCTCTTTATGCATCAAGTCCTTATTCACCTGTTTGAGATGTAACCTTCATCTTGGCAAAATATGCTTTTACCAGGACGGAGTGAGTACCACTAATGGAGGATCTACTCTACTTCACTTTTCATGGTGATGATTGTATTTTCCATCTCTTCATTAATGTTATCATCTTTCCCTCTCAGTGGTTATAATTCAAGCAGGAGGGAAAAACCAAACATCTGCATTACTCTTCCTAGTAACTCCCTCCTCTCCCCCCTCTTTCTAGCTGTTAAAGCATTTTTCTGAATGGAAAACTGTTCATGAGACAGTTAGGGGGAAAGAAGCTTATGGATTTGTAGATAGTAATGCTCAGTAAGGTGTTTTGAGCCTTATGAGCCTCATGATCCACTGTGTTAAAATAATTACAGGTTAAGGAAATGCTTTTGCATGAGTCTTCATCTCTCTGGCAAGGAAGGGGAGGGACAGTTGGATGAAGCAGGTGACAAATTTTGGAGGAAGGTAACACCACAGAGAGTAGCTGTCCTCAAGCATGAGCTGATGTCTCTCTTCAAAGTTGGGCACTGACTTACACCCTTTTTTCCCCAGAATATCCAAATTTACCACTACTTCCACAAGGTTTCACACATTGTCCCACTGATGGGAGAGTGAGATAAAATTGATTGTGATCTCACCAAAGCTATGGAATTAATGTCCCCTTATCTGTTACGTAATTCCTAATTCTCTCCAATTAGGAAAAAAAGAAAAAATATCCTCATCCTCTTACATGCTGAATTTTCTTGTGCAAACCTTTTATTATGGATTATGGTGGACTTTTTTTGTTGTTGTTTTTTACTCCCAGGTACAAGAACAAATCATTGAATTACTTCAGCTGTGTGCTGCTACTTGACTTCTGGGAAACTTACATGCTGTATTTTCCCGGAAAGAAGTAATACAGCATTGAGTATGTGGTGCTATGCATGTCTATCGCCTGTTAGTTTCAAAAGTTTCCCCTAAGTATGTGTACAAATGCAGAATACTCTATATTGCGTTGAAGAGTTGGGTTTGCATTGTTCCTTTCTTCCTAATACAAAGTATTTAAGTAAAGCCTGGAGATACATGGTTCAGGGTTCAAAGTGTAAGTGCTCCCAGCACAAATTCTGGCACATGGACTCCTTGTCCCCTATCCAAGGGAGCCAGGTCTCTCTCAGTTCTCTGAAGTCCAGTCCAGAAAAAGAGATGAACTGAAGTTAAAAGGGTCAGGGTTTATGTGCCTCACCGGCCTCATGAAAGCCCTAACTGGGGAGACAGACAAAATAAGTTTAGTGTGTTATTTTGAGAAGTGCTGTATTAATACAGTGGAAGACAGGTCCTGCTACAGTGGGCTTTCACTGCAAATGGACAAGATGGACAGAAGGAAGGAAAAGAAGCAGAAATGGAGAGCTAAAGCAATTGGTTCAAGTTTGCACAGCCTGTTCAATGACCGCTGTGATTCCCAGGCCTATACAATAGCTTGTGCTGCCTCCTGAGGCAGCAGTGGCCCCAATATACAGGTGTTCATAAATAGCAAACCAGGAAACCAAATAATTCTGCAGATGCTGCTCTATCTTTTCAAAGCACTTTTGGAACGATGCATATATGTGGGAGAAGGTGTTCTGAAGGTGGGTGCACTGCTCTGCAGCCACAATTCTATTTATGCTCTTCCCTGATATGCAGCTTTTCATGGACCTTCTATTCTGTAAAGAGATGGATCCTAATAAAACATACCTCTTTTATTATTAAGCATTATTATTATTTTATTGGAATAGTCCCCAAAGCTTTAAGGGCATTAGCACGGAAGAACATTAGGAGCCAATTAACATGCTGCAGGCTGCCCAAAGGTTTTTAGGCAGAGCTAAAGTACTTTGGTAGAGAGTTGAAACACTGGAGGTGCTTCCCAGGCTGGGCTGGCTCCACCTGCAGCTCAGGCAGCTTT